>CM046887.1:3321853-3577760 GCA_025688845.1 Cucumis hystrix
TACAAGCCACCTAAACCTCCCGTTGCTCCAATTTACAAGCCACCTAAACCTCCAGCAGTTCCAATTTACAAGCCACCGAAGCCTCCAGTAGCTCCAATTTACAAGCCACCGAAGCCTCCAGTAGCTCCAATTTACAAGCCACCGAAGCCTCCAATGGCTCCCGTTTACAAGCCACCAAAGCCTCCCGTTGTTCCAATTTACAAGCCACCCGAACAGCCAGTAGGTCCAATTTATGAACCTCCAAAACATCCCGTAGATCCCATACACAAACCGCCAGTGCCAATTGACAAACCATCTCTACCGCCACCATATTCTTACAATCCTCCGTACAATCCGCCACCATCCAACTGAGTCGTGTGTTGAAGTGAAGCAACCTAATTAAGCTGAATTAGCATATATAAATAAGAGCTTTTGGCTACTCAATGTTCTATGCTTATTGTGCTCATCTTTCTTCTTTATAAAGCAGAGCATGAGCAGGCCATTAGGTTTATGGTGTTTCCAATATTATTTCTACCTTGTTGATGGTGTTTCAGAAATTATTTCTACTTACTCTTCTTATTGTCTATTTTTCATGTTTTCACTTATTGAAAATTTAATAATAAAATCTTAACTACAATCCCACATTGTATTTATAATCCTCTCTGTGTTGAGTTGATCCTCACTCCTAAATGTTATTATCAAGTGTATTGTCTTTTTAGTGCATCATTAAACCACAACCTCTTGGTCACTGCAATTTGTGTCAATCGTGTAACACACTAGTTAAAGAGGGTGTATGAATTAATTTAAATTAAATCAAATTCAAATGAGAGGGATCTTAAGGATTATTAAATTATGGTTAAGAAATATGTTCAAAAGAATTTAAAGTTTGTTATCCTACACCAACAAGATGCCTCTTTCTTTTTCAATGGTTTAATTATAAGAACTCTAAAAAGTCCATTATTTTTAGCATGAAGTAATTCTATGTTTGATGACTTCTTAAAATATTTTATAGAAAGCATGTAAGTGAGAACAAAACATTGTAAGATGATTTTGTTAGAGGTTCTAAGAATGGTAAATTAATTTACTTATATTTGTTTTGAGAGACTATAATTTGCTTTTGAATTTTTTGGGTGTATGAAAGGGCAAGAAGCTTGGTACGTTTTTGAAATGATGCATAGAGGGAGGCTTAATAAAATGAGGAGAGAGAATTTCATTAAATAAGGAAAGTAGACAAAAGGGAGAGGGGAGAGGGGAGAGGGGAGGGAAATTTTGTTTTTGAACAGTGGAGAGATAAGGGAAAATAGGGTTTTGGTTTAAGACGAGGAAAGAGGGAAGACACAAATTAATATTAATGAAGTGAGAGAAGAAATAGACCTTTAAATGATGAGTGATTGATTATAGAGAGAAGGTAGAGAGTGTTATTCTGGAGAAAGATTCATGAGTTCTCAATTTATTATATAACATGATATTTGGATCCATTTATAAATATTTTCATAAGTTTTAATACTTAAAATATTTTCCCAAACAAACATTAATCTCTTTAGTTTAGGACTTGACGTTGTTAACCCTATGTTTGGATTCGAGAAGGTTGAAAGAAATAATTTTAAATTATTTATTTTGTTTGGAATGAGAAATATTTTAAATAAAAATATTCAAAATTTCAGGTTCAAATGTTAATTGAGAAGAAAAAGTAAATGAAGAGTTGTTTACTAACCTAGACCTTTTAATGTATTAGTTAAAAATTAGAAGATGACGAGTTCAAGTATGTAATTTACTTTTAAATCTCGTAAATTTTTTTAAAAATTTAAGCATTTTGGTTAGAAAAGTTGAAAATAAACTGTTAATTAGGTTAACTCTTGTGCATTTTGATAGCATTTAGACTCTGATAAAGGATTGAATGAAACGGGTAAAAGGTGCTGCCACTTAGAATTAAAAAAAAGCGAGTGAGATTAGTGTTTTTTTTCTTTTTAATGCTCTTTTTGTTTTTAGGTTTTGAGTTTAGTTTTTATTTGGTTCCTATATTTTAAAATAAAACCTTTTGTTCCATCTATTTTATTAACGTAATTAGATTATTTTTAAGTGATATTATTGTGTAGATATTATTCTGATATTATTTTCTTAAGTGCATTTTTATTTGGTTATAGATAGACTTGTACCTCTACTAAATTATCAATAAAATAGAGATTCATTTCATAAAATCAACATATTTGAACAATGATAAGTTTTAGTCTTTAATATATAATAAAATGGCTAGTGAATTGATGAAAGATTAAGTTATATAGGGATGATGATTGGATTAATTTAAAACCAAAACATATATTTATAATGAAAAGACGTTCCTAATATTGAAAGGGCAAGAAGAAATGAAAAGGGGATAGTGGGATGGAATTGAGAGGAAGAAACTTTGACGCTTTTTGGATCACTTGGGTCCAAAAAGTAATAGGCAGACGGGGAGCGATTTATGAGCAAACTAAAAACATTCAATTCATACTTTTTATAAAAAAAAATTATTTAATTAGCTTCTCCTACTTTTGTGGATCCTAAAACCTCAGCAATAACTACAAAGCAGCCTCAAGAAGTACCTAACTTCTTCAAGCGCACAGAGTTCATTTCATTAATTAATTTTGAGTTTGTGCTTCTAATTTACAACAGGTTTGTTTCTCATGGATTAATTCTTTTGGGCTTTAGTTACTTGACCCATTAGGGTTTTGTGTCGATTAATAGCTGTATGTTTTAAGAGCTTTTTGGGGATAACTATTTGCAGGGATAAAATGAATACAGAAAATTGGGATGAGAGTGTTTTAGTGATTTGTGCTTTTCTTTCTCAAGAGCTCCATCGTTTCATTTTTCGTCTTCTTCTGCATTATTGTTGTTTGCTGATAAAGATTTCTACCTCTCATTGGACGTAGATTTTGATAGAAACTCAACTCAAACACTTTAGACCAAAATGATATTTTTTGGTACATAGCCAATAAATACAGCTGGAGTGGCACGTGGATGGAATTTAAATCTTTCTAATGTAAGAGTGGGATGTAAAACAAAGACATCCAGAAGTTATGAAAGAGTTGTAATCTGCTTGTTGGCCAAAAAGGCGATACTGAGGGGTTTACAACTGTATAATTGATGAAGGTAATCTATTGATTAGGTAGGCACCAGTCGTGACACAATCTTCTCAGAATTTTATTGACACTCGTGACTGTAAAATGGAGCTCATGAGACATTTAGTAAGTGTGGATGCTTTCTTTCAACTATGAAGGTTTTTTCAAGGCAGCCAACACATGAGTATTGATGAATGACTCTTTTGGCGTTGAAAAATCCAGTAAAGGTTAGTTCTGGAGCATTGTCATATCAAAATTTCTTCAAAATTCCAAACTGATTTTCTATGAGTTTGAAGAATTTTGGGATTATAGACAATACATCTTACTTTCTTTTAAGAAGATATATCCAGGTATATCTTGAAAAATCATCTACAACTGTTAAGAAATATTTATGTTCACCTCTAGTGAGGGATTGATAAGGACTCAAATGTGACAATGTAAAATATCAAACATTTTATTGCATATATGGATGTTTGATTGAAATGAAAACCTTTTTTGTTTAGCTAAAGGACAGACTAAACAAGGGGTATTGTCTTGAGAAGTTTCAACAAATATCAAATCTTCAAAACATTTACAAGTTTGTGAGAGAGGTGGCCAAGTCTGTTGTGCCATGTATGAGAAGATATACATGGTGTCGAAACAATATTACAATGATAATGAGTTTGTAGAGTTGTTTGAAAATCATGTAAGTGAGAAAAGGCAACAGCTATGATATTTATTTTTCTATACAATTTCTACTTATATTTAAATATGATAGTATTTTCTATGTGGGTTACTAAATAATATATTGAAGTTCTAAATAATATATTGAAGTTGACAAACAGTTATTAGACTTATCTAGAGGTCCATCACAAGAAGTACACGCTACATGGGGTACAGTGTTGAGGGATTTAGATTTTGTATCAAGGATGTTGAGAGAGGAACTGATAATTATCAAAATTACTTTGGTGTATTGCAAGATATTATTGAATTGCATATATGGGTGAATATCAATAGTCTTGGAAAAGGAATTAGAAACGATGATCATGGAATAACTAGTGTGAATGTGACATACACATTTGCTACAAATGAGCCATTTGTATTATCATGTCAATCTAAACAAGTTTTTTACCTTGAAGATAGAAGAAACTCGATTTGCCATTTTGTGTTGAAAATTGATCCAATAGATTATTACAATCACTACAAGAAAGTAGAGCTTGCTTGATACAGCCACATGTCGAAAAAACTATGGTTTGCGTCGGGCAAGGTATTTTCGACGTTTGAAGCGACCTCGAAAGGCACGTCAAGGAAACCACGCTAGGGACACTTTCCCCGACATGAGGCACGTCCACATCGGTGTAACCTTCACCGATGCAATGTGGCGATGTTGGAGAAAACTTAACACCGACGTACTGTCAGCACGTTGGAAAAACCTTCCCAAATGTGACATCGGGGAAGGTGTTTTTCGACGTGATGTCGGAAAGGCTTTTTCCAACGTGATGTTGGAGAAAGCCTTCCTCGAAGTCATTGGTGCACGTTGGAAAAATACCCTTTCTCCGACGTGCGATATACGTCAAGGTAGATTTTAATATTATTTTTTTAATTTAATTATTAATTTTGTTTTTCTTTTGTAATTATTGTTTTCGGTTCCATTTTGCAAGTTTAACAAAATTTGCAGTAAATTATGAAAATTAAAATATTTAAATTTATAATAAACAATGTACACGAAATGTTCAATACAAAAAATTACATATAATATAAAACAATTACATTAACATTAAAAAAAAAAAAAACTACAGCTACTATACTCCAGTCACGGACACCAAACCTACAAATGACATAAAAATAGAGTTAGAATATCATATATACAAAAATAAATAAATTAAATATTGAAAAGTATGTATCCAAGCGTTCACAACCCTCTATGTGTCCAACTCATCTCCTCGATCATCTTCTTCATCTTCTTTTCATTTATCGTGCATGGTCTCTTATTTGTCGGTCTCGCTCCTTTTCCCTCCGTTGTTCTTCGATCATGCGGTTAGCATTTTGAGGCTCGTCTTTAGTTCGCTAACCTCTCACATGTGTGCCTGGTGGTCATACATATTGGATGAAGAAGATGAACCGGAACTCTTCCTAGACTTGGGTTTTGGGCTCCAACCTAGACCTTTTGAGTCGTCCGATCGTCTATCCAAAACGATCTCGCATATCTCGTCCTCAGATAGTGGGTTGAGAACCCTCTAGAATGGACTGAGACTGAAGTTCCAGAATTTGATTCTGCACAATAGAAGCTTGTAAGTTTGGGAGTACATGATCACTTAAAAACATAATTGAAAGGATAAAAAAAGTTTTCATAAACTTATAAAAGCGTCATCTGCTGCTGGTGAAACGAACTCCCCAGTACTACTGACGTGCGTTTCGTGAAATAGCTCAACACGGTCCACCGGGCAACCGTGTAATTCAGTGAGCTCTGTTTCTCTTTGAAGGAACGACTTTGTGCTGCTCCTGTGGTTGTAAGGCACGTTGTTGCGCCCTAGCTGCCTTGCACATATTTGATTGCTCCTACATTCCAAAAATAATGACGAAACTTTTATACTTTCAAACAAATTAAATAAAAGAATGTTAATTGATTTCAACGTAAACTATATAAATCACCTGAAACTGTCGAGTGATGTAGTGGTCACAAAGGAAGTGTTAATCTTGCACTCGGTTGACTAATCTGGATGGCGGGTTTGTCCGTGCTTGTTCAGGATCACTAAACTTCTTGAAATGTTGGTGGTTATCTCCCCTGAATTCCTTCCACAAGGTGAGCATCTGATGCTTAACAAACTGATTAAGTGTTGGATCGTTTAGATTGAACACGAAAAATTGCTACAAAAGAAATAGGTTTCAGATTAGTCTTCTACATATGTAGGTAATTGAAACATATATATATGTTTATGAATTTATAGACTTACCGCTAGGCCGCCCTTGACGACCTTGATGCACACTCGTGGTACATCTGTCCACTTTAGGGCCTGAATAAAAAACGTGTTTCCCATCAACACATCGATCGTGTAGCTTTAAACGAGGGACATGTGCTGAGACAGGTCTGTCCCCTCTTGGGGGGATTGAAATGGGGATCCTCTCATTCTATTGTACGTATCTCTTGACATCAATGTTTCACGAATGTTGTCGTCTCCTCATAGTGGGAGTGAGAGACGGTTGGGAAGAATCTACTGAAAATGCTCGTTATTACTAACCTAAAGTGTCACCCACTGAAGACGAACTGCCTGGGTTATGTAACGCATCTAAGTTGACGAAATAGTCTACATCATGAGTACTACTCCAAAAGTTAAACATAATTCCTGCAAACATAAAATCTAACAAACGTTAAACAAATTATGTGAGTATCACAAAGTAATTAATGTATATAAAAATGACTAAAGTGTATACGTAAAAAAAACATTGTTATTCATCGTCGCTTGACCCGCTTTGTGTGATAATGATTGTTCATCATCTTCATTGTCTATGAAGTTGTCCGCGACATGATTCACATTTGGTCTTTCCACCACTGTAGGATCAACTTTAGTCCTGCATAGTGTGTCATCCTCAATGATGTGTTCATACACATGATGTCCGACAATGATTTCCAATACATTAAGTTAGTCATTTTCGATATCTTCCAATTTTGGCACATCGCATACACGTTTATTCTGCACCACTTGCACAATTTTCCAATTGGTACCATTTTTAGTGTCCTCCAGGTGGAACACCTGATGTGCTTGGGTTGCAACCATCGAGACTTGGTGGCAAATTGTATGGAATTAACACCATAGGCCACATATTGTACGAGGTACTCATACGACCAAACGAATTGAATCCATCTGAAGCTAACCCAAAACAAACATTTCGTGGCTCTAAAGATAATTCAGAAAATTTATAATCAAAGTGCTTCTATCCCTCTACATTGGCTGAATGTCTCAACACATCTTCTGTTTCCACTCGTTTATCCTTATGTCATCGCACTGTCCAACTTTCTTGCGATACAAACAATCACTGTAATCTCGAAACCAGCAGAAAGTAAAGGAATACTTTTTGTGGAATATTTTTTCATGATCTGTTAGAACTAATCTTGTACCTAGACTCATCATAAGTCAGACATTATTACAAGTCCTCGAACTCCTTCCAGAACAATACACAGTCATACTTACAAGTATGAATAGTCTCGTACCTAAAGCCTAAATCACACAATTTTCGTTTGGCTTTATAGAATGAACTAGGGATGTTGGTAACACACATTGGAAACACACGTTTTATTAATTCTAAGATCATATCAAAGAACTTTCTCCAACCAGTATGTTGGTAACACATACTGGGGGTGGAAAGAAATAGAGTAAACAATCCCTGACATTCTCGAAGACATCGGGGTAAGTCCCCTTTTCTCGACGTCATTATTAAAATGTCAGACAAAGTCCACGTTTTGAAATTAATATTTACACTTTTCCCGATGTCATTAGTAAAACGTCGAGAAAAGTCCACATTTTGACATTAATATTTGAACTTTCCCCAACGTGTGGCAGAGGGAGGTCGGGGAAAGATGACGTTTTGAATTCATATTTAAAGTTTCCCCGATGCCCATCTTCCACACGTCGGGGAAAGGTGTACTATTAATTTCAAAACGTCACCTTTTCCCGATGTCCCTCTACCACATTTCGGGAAAATGTGGTGTTTTGAAATTAATAGTACACCTTTCCCCAACGTGTATAAGAATGACATCGGGGAAAGTTAAATATTAATTTCAAACGTCAACTTTCCCCGAAGTCCCTGTAACACCTCGAATTTTGAGGTATTTCTCATAGTTTATATGTTGAATTTCTTATTTAAAATAATCTTGGATATTTTACTGTTATAGTTTGGTGTGGGGGAGAGAGAGTTTATTTATTGGAGGAAACAAAGAAGCTTTTAGAAAAGAAAATAGAAAAGTATGGATAAATATGATATAATAATAATTATAAATTATTATTATTATTGCTATTATAATATTTCTTTAATTTTATTTTTTTTAAAAAGGGGAGAAGTGTCGCGTCCCCCCCCCCCCCCACCTTCATCTTCTCCAACTTTTCCCCTAAGCCCTAGCCGCCCCTCTCCTCTCTTCTTTTCTTCTTCGTTCGATCACCTCCGACAACTGCCCACGCACGTCACATTTTGTTCAACATCAAGCCGAACCTCAAGCTTCATTCGTGCACAGTCTCCCCTGTGAAGGTCACGCCGCGTCGTCGCTCTGTGCACGAAGCGTCGTCATTGTGTGCATCTTCCTACCGTCGATGACTACCCTAGCCACATTGTCTCTCCTATCGCGAAGCCGTCACTTTGTTCGTGAAGCCACCGACCGTTCGCGAAGTCGGGAAAAGTTGACGTTTGAAATTAATATTTAATTTTCCTCGATGTCACGCTGATAAACGTAGGAGAAGGTTCAATATTCATTTTATATTTGAATTTTCCCCAACGTCCCTCTGCCTCACGTCGGGAAAAGTTCAATATTAAATTAATATTTATACGTTCCTCGACTCCTATTTTCCATATGTTGGAAACATGTCTTACGCCGAAGCGACTATGCATTTGTCGACGTTGGGTGATCAACGCTGACGCACCGTTTGCCAACACCTTATGCCGCATTAGAATTTCTCCGATTTCTTGTAGTGAATGTCCCTTTGATCATAGAAGGTTATTGTCAAGAAGATGGTGAAAAATATGACAATAGAGGAATTTAGATGAAGAGAGAAAAATGTAGTAATCTCAAGCTAATAATCTTGGTGCTTTTTTGTCCGAGATGAAGGACAGTAAGGTTTTTAGATGAAGAATGAGTTTGTTTATTTTAAAGCATGAGTTTGTCTATTTATGAATGAGAGGACTATTAGAATTTGATGTTTGAAATATCTCTAGAATTGTCCAGGCCTTACCATCTTGAGGTAGATTTGTGTAAAAGATTAAAATAATGTAAACCAAATTTAATAACAATAATAGTACAGATAGTCGCGAGAATTCTATGACTGCATCTACATCTAATCAAATAGTTGGTGATCACCAATCTTCAACAAAATCTAATGCAAAAGTGGATTTAGAAGCTTCATCATTGTTTATACGGTGAAATTAAATCAACTACTACTCATGAAAAGTTTGTTAATAGAGGTAACATTTTATTGTTATACGTATATATTATTTATGAATGATTTGTTACTTACTTTTTTCTCTTTCATTTTACTTTAGAATTTTCTTTTGAAAAAAGAAAGGTACGTGACCCCACACGTAAGCTCAAACTTGTTAAACTACCACATGGGATGAGATTTGAAGTATAATGGAGGAAGAAATGACCCGTTGAAAATAATACTGATATCTTCAAAAGCCAGTGCGCTATCTTAGCTAGACAAGTCAATTTTACTTCCTTACAAGTGAAAAGTTGGAGAGATATTGAAAAAAAAAACTATTTGAAATTATAGTGGTATGTGAAAAAATAATACTTTTTTCTTTAATTAATTTACTTCTTATATAATTAGATTACATCTACCATTTTCCTTGCAAAAGTGATTTAAAGTTGAAAGTCACGAAGCGTCAATGTTGCTTCAAATTCATCGATCTTATAATAATTGGAGGGATAGTTTAAAGAAAAAATAGTTGAGTAAATATGATACAATTGCAGAAGTTTTAGGAAATATTCTATCAGAAATTACAAAGGAAGATGCATAAAATCTTGCAAAGTTATGGAAGTCGGCAGAATATCAGGTTGTAGTCTAATATCTTTTCTTGTACATACAAAGAAGTTGTCCTTACTAATTTAATTTTTATTGATGCTTATATTTTACTTTTGAAATGCAGGAGATGTGTGAAAGAAATCAAAAGAACTGCTCTAAGTTGAAGAACTGCTCTAAGTTGAATGTATATCACACATGTGGTTCACAAAGTATACAACAAAGAGTTGAAAAAGAGGTAATTAAATGAAAATTACATAAACTTCTTTTAATTTTGTCAAACTATCTAATATATATTATTTTCACTTAGGTTCAAGACACTTAAGGAAGAACTTAATCGAATTAGAATTTGGGAGCTAACTCAACTTGACCAATAATGGATTGCTTGTGAATAAAGCTCCACAAGATAAACTTGTAAGTACAAAATAATTAATATATATGATGTAGCTAGATTGTGTTATTATTTAATCATCATAATCAAGAATAGCGGAATTGTTTATGTTGCTCTGTTTTTGTATTATTTAATCATCACTCGTGCGCTTTGATTTTGTATAACTGGAGCTTCATGTTCTTTCTGTTTATGTTGCTCTGTTTATGATAGGAAATATGATTTTGTAGTCGGAACTGTTTATGTTGCTCTATTTATGATTTTGTATCATAGTTGTTGTATCATGGGTGCAAATCTGCGTATATTTGTGAACACTTAAATTCATAGATGTGCTAAGTTTTGAATTATTAAATGTGAATTTTTTTTTTGTAGTTGGAACTTAAATCGTATGCTTCTCAAGTGATCGATGGTACTCTTGAAATGAACGATGATGATATTTTTGTACAAGTATTTAGACTGGAGAAACGTGGACGTGTTCGTGGCTATGAAGTAGGTGTTACCCCTTCTAAGTTGTTTGGATCATAGTCTAAGGTACACGATCTTGAGCATCGTCTTAATGAGTCTGAAAAACATCTTCACGAATTTAAATGACAAAGAAAATCTGAGGTACAAACACTCCATGATAGAATTAGCGAATTAAAAAACCGTTTTGAGGATAGATTCCAAGCTATGATGGAAGATATGTGTAATTATGTTTCTAGTTGATTGTGTGTCGTAGTTTGATGTTATAGAACTTGGATTGTCTCTTTTTTTATAATTTTATGATAAGCTTACTAGCTTTCCTCCATGTCATTGACTATTTTTTCTATTTCATTTTTATACATTGTAATTCAATATTCACCATTAGGCAATGGATTAGTAAAAACAACATTTTCATATTTATCAATAAATGTGTTAAAAGGTTTTGTGAGAGAATTTTCGAAGGATTTATACATTTGTTGAAAAAGTTCTTTTATGGAAACTTCGAAAAAAATCATTAGATAATAAATATTTATTGATGAATAATTTAACCGTTATCGAAGGTACGTGTGACCTTTAAAAATTATTAATTATTAATTAGTAAAACCATCTAGAATTAGTAATTTTCAAAAGCTAGTAAACCTTAGAAAAAGTTTTTTCGACGGGATCTATTTTTACACATTTCAAAGGTTGAAATAACCTTTAACAAAAGATCTATCAAAGGACTATTAAATGTTTTTTTGGAAGGTTTTCATCTTCGAAAATGGTCAATTTTCTTAGGTTAAAATCACACTTTTGATTTTATTACTCACCCACAACAATTATTTTATTCTAAAATTTCTTCTTCAATGATCCACTCCTTCTTCCTAATTAAATTATCTTTAAGTATTTTGTGTTGTGTATTTTTGGGAGATTGAATGAGGTTTTGCATATGGTTAGAGATGACAACTCACTTGGTCTTAAAATTTTATACTCATTACTTTAATCTTCAAAACTTATCCATCTTGTATTTTGTTTACTCTTGAGTAATTACTTTGTGATTTTTCTTTCATTGCATTAGACATAATCAAATGTGTTATGTAAAAAATTTCAATTATCAGATGAAATTTTAATTGTCATGATACACAAATATATGTTTTGTACCTACCATTTAGGTTTTGTTAAAATATTATCAACGACTTTGTTTTATTTGAATGTTTGAAAATAATTGCTTAATTATTATTGATTTGGGTTACAAATTTTAGGCTATAGATGCAAAAAATAAAAAGTTGGGACATTTTTTAAAATAGCAAAATAAATTAAAATATTTACAAGCTATAGCAAAATTTTGGATTATATCAATAATAGCTACTGATAGACTTTTATCATTGTAGCATATATCAGTGATAAAATTTAAAAATTTTGCTATAGGTTATAAATATTCGGTAAAATTTACTATTTTTGAAAATTCTTCTAAAAATTAATAATAATAAAAAAATTGTCTAGGATAAAATAAGTTTGAAAATAATTGGAAAGGCTGACATGGTTGAAGGACTCTACCTACTTTACACACACTAACCATATAGAATGTTCTCTCATTGAGCATTCTACACTTATATATGTGTAAAGGTGCAACTAATGCTTGGCAACAATGCTTAGGACATCCATCTATTGCTCGATTGAAGGGTTTTTTACAACTGTGTGAGGTCCTGATCACGTTCAGCCTTACGCGATACATGTGACAAAGAACTGATTATGCAATGAGACATCTATGCATTGAAGGCTACACGATAAATTATTATGCATTTGAACTTACTTTACTGGGAAGTAGTGTGACGTCACCTTTATGTAAGGAAGTTGGTGATTGATTTGACATTGCCACCCATTAATCAAAATTTAGGATAAGGACGTGGCACTGGCACGTGCCATTTTGACAATGGACTATTCTCATCGTCGGGCAGAAGTAATCATTTCAGCATTAGAAAGTGTTGCCGGAAAGACTTATAATTAGGTGAAGTCCAGTCATTTTGAAGCTTCTTTTACCTTGAGCTTATTTAAGATAGAATTGAGAGAATTTTCCAGATTTTTAGAGAGCTTGAATTTGGCAACGAGTTGAAAAGAAGAATAACGAGGTGCTGAATATGTACGACGGAAGATCCTTTCCCGACGCATTTTGTTACATATACCGATGCGTGCCTACGTTGGAAGAGCCCCGTATTCTTGTAGTGGATGTTCTATTCTTTGAAGACTTATTGCCATATCAAACTCATAATGGAGATACCACCAACGCAACCCATATGGTTTTCTGGATCATTTTGTACTTCCTTTTCCGATTTTTGAAACGTGTAAATCTAACTCTAGCATCAGATCTGGTGTTTTACTCTCTGGTTCACCATCCGATATGCAACACATTTCTGAAAGTAATGACTTCAGTGCAATACAACCTTGAATAATGACATAGAACAGAATCTTGAAAGTGCTCCAAATACTGAATCTGTGAAGCTGTGATTGTACCTGAAAACATGCCCATATCTATTATCTCTGAGGAGGATCTCACGACAAACTCATCCTCCTTCATATCTCAAAGATCTCCACTACAATCTCATCAAGGAAGAGCCTATCATTTCTACAGTCCCCTATTTCTTTTCCAAGTATCTTTCTTATGATACATATTCAGCACCTCACAAGCATTATTTGCTCAATGTTGCTTTGCTTACGAACCAACATTTTATCATCAAGCCGTGAAGTTTCAAAATTGGAGAGAAGCAATGTCTGAAGAACTTAAGGCTATGGAAAGAAATCGGACTTGGACAGTGGAATCATTACCCAAATTAAAAATCATCACACTATTGACAGCAAATGGGCATACAAAGTCAAATATCTTTCCGATAGCACAGTTGATCGTTATAAAGGATGCCTGTTGCCAAAGGGTACAACCAGCCAGAAGGCATAGATTTCTCTAACACTTTCTCACCTGTTGCCAAGATTTTCACAACCAAGGTATTTTTAACCTTAGTGATTTCATTTAACTGGCAACTAGCTCAAATGGACATTAACAATGGCTCTTCTTAACGGAAATTTATTTGGAGAAGTTTACATGTCATTGTCAATGGGTTACAAGACATCTATGGTACCAAGAAAAGGGAGAAACTTGTTTGTCATCTAAATAGGTCGATATATAGTCTTAAGCAGGCATCTCGACAGTGGTTTGTTAAATTTTCTTCAGCAATATCCACACATGGATTTGCTCAATTCAAGTCTGACTTTTCACATTTCACAAGAGGAAATGGTGCATCCTTCATTGCCTTATTAGTACAGGTCCTTCACCTCATGAGATTGACAATAATGTAAAAAGGATTCTTCAAAGTCACGTTTATAAACTCAAGGACTTGGGGCACATCAAGTACTTTCTGGGTTTAGAGTTGTCTCGCTCTAAAAAACCCTAACAAAGCAAAACCTATTGACCATGGATCCAAACATAAAACTCTTAAAAGACACTGACACTCCCCTAATTGATGAAAAAGCCACCTGTTATAAAAGACTGATTGGAAGATTGTTATGCTTACAATATCGAGACTAAGTTTATGCTTTGCCATCCATCACCTTAGTCAATTTTTACAAAAGCCAATAATTGATCATTTAAATGCCACTCACCAACTAATGCAATACTTAAAACAATCACCTGGACAAGATATAAATCGGTTTAATGAGTTCCATCGATCTCAAGGCCTTTGTTGATGCCGATTGAGGAGCCTGTACCTTGACACTCGTCGCTCTATATCTAGCTTTTGTATCTTGTTAGGAGGTTCCCTTGGTCTCATGCAAGTAAAAAAAGTAGCCCACGATTTTGAGATCCTCTTTAGAAGTAGAATATAGGGCTTTGGGTTCAGTAATAAGTGAATTGTTGTGGATTTCTCAATTACTTACTGATCTAAATATTAAAACTCTATTGCCAACTACAGTTTTATGTGATAACCAAGCTGTGATTGCTATTGCATCTAATCCCATATTCTACGAACGGATCACTAAACAATTAGAAATCGACCATCACTTTGTGCGAGAAAAGATCGTCGAAGGATTCCTCAAAGTGTTGTGCCTATTCGTTCCAGTTTTACAGCTGAAAGAGATGTTTACAAAAGCCTTATCTTCCTCAATCTTATCCAAATTATTAGCAAGTTGGATGCTATCAATATACACCTTCCAACTTGAGAGGGAGTATTTAGAGACTTTATAAATAAGTTGTAAATTCTGTTGCCTTTTGGTTATTTGTTATAATTGTTTAGTTGGTTATTTGTACATCAGACCCTAATATAAAAGGCTTCTATGTAACGTATTCAAGTAAGTGAATACTATTCCCATTATTCAACATTTGTTAATTCTCTCATCTACTTGAACCACTTTCCTACTCTTTTGACCATTGTGAAATTGCTTCAAACCACGATGGTGGCGTGGAGATTGAGCGAAGAACTTGATAGATGTCTACAGCTTTTTATTTCCTTAGTTTTGTTTTTCCTGGATTTTAGGGTTCAATTAATATCATTTCTTCTTTTTTCCTCCTTTTTCTAAATTCAAATAATTTAGGTCAATCCATACATGTTCTGTGATAAAGAAATGATTTGAAATTGGAGAAAGGATTTTAAATTAATTACTTTGTTTAATTAGAACTAAGTTAAATGAGTGTATTTTACATTTTGTGTTTGGATAGTAACCAAAAAAAGAGAGGAAAGTTAATAATTTACTAATATAAGGTTTTAACTATGATGTATTAATTAAAAATAGAATTTGTTAAGTAATTTACTTTCATATATTATAAAATCTTGCAAACAAGAAAGTTTTCTTTCAAGTAAAACAAGATTTCAAATCACTTTGGACTTTAAAATAATTCCATTTCTTATGATACGAAAAGATGAAATTCATTTTATACTCACTAGGAATTAAAATCCTTTAAAATCATGAGGTTAATAAAAACAAGTAACAAAAAGATAAAATATTTATGGTCCAGCACGACGTGGTAGCCTTGTCTTACTTGATTTGATTTATGTTGAACTTCTACAAAATCATACAGTTTTATAATTTTTTTGTGTGGAACGTTGGTGCTGTTATTTACTTATTTCCAAGCAACTTAGGTTATTTTAGGCCTTCGTGTGGACACAGTTTCTGGCCCCGTCAAGTTCTCCACATTATTCTTTTGAAGTAAAATAAATTTTAAAAAATTTGTTTTTAAATAAAGTAAAATAAATCTAAATATTTATAAAATATATAGACTATTATTAATCTCTATACAATATTATTATAATATTAAAGTTAAGTTATTAACTTAAACTTTCATCAGTTGGTGATTTAACAATTAAATTTATCTTCACCTATTAAATATAAAATAATTTTGTTTTATAAAATGTTCATATTGATATAATATTAAATTTACTTTTACCTGTTAGTTTAAATTTTTGTAACACAAAATTTAACATGAACATAAAGGAACTATATATTGAAGGAACACTGTGTAAGAGTTTAAAACGAAAAGAGAAGAATGATGAAGGAAATTAAACTTCTTCTGTCGAGTGCTTTGGAAATTAGGCTATTAAACCACCTCTGTTTATAGTTGTGTCAATTTATCATTAGAGAATCCTAGTTAATGACATAAAGAAATAGTCCTACTTTAAAAAATTACAAAACCTTTACATATTCCTTGAATGAATTTCTCTAAAAAAAAATAATTAGATTTACGTATTCCAAGAAGCCAGATGAAAGAACTTAAAGGACTAATTGAAAATTAAATAAATTGCATTTAACAAAAACAAATTTTTTAAGACTGATAATAATTAGTTAAAAAGCAAAAGAATATTATAATATACATACACACACACAATATTTTAACTTAAAATTTTCTCTATAAATATAGGTATCATTTCCTTTGAAGCTCTTCATCATAAAGATGGCTTCTTCCAAGTACTTGTTAGCCCTGCTTCTTGGGCTGCTCACGGTGGTTCTCACCAAACCGGTCGTGGGATATTACAACGTTAAACCTAAACCTCTAAACCCTCCCCCAGTTCCTATTTACAAGCCACCCAAATCTCCGGTGGTTCCAATTTATAAGCCACCGGTGGTTCCAATTTACAAACCACGCCCCAAGCCACCCAAGCCACCGGTGGTTCCAATTTACAAACCACGTCCCAAGCCTCCCATAGCTCCCATTTACAAGGCTCCCCCGGCTCCAATCTACAAGGCTCCCCTGGCTCCAATCTACAAGGCTCCTGTTGCTCCAATTTACAAGCCACCCAACCCTTACAAGCCTCCATACAAGCCACCAACATTCAACTGAGTTGTGTGTCGATGTGAAGCAGTTTAATAAATTAACCTAAATTAGCATAAATAAGAGCTTTTATCCAACTCAGTGTTCTATGTTTATCAGTGCTCATCTTTCTTAGCTTTCTTTGTAAAGCAGCCATCAAGAGGCCATTTGGTTGATGGTATTTCCAAAAATAAAATCTACTTGGCTGTTCTTCATATTGGCTATTATTTTCATATTTGTACTGTTGAAAAATTAATCAATAATAAGAAAATTTTAATATTTATATGCTGATCCTAGAATTTTACTTAATTATAATTATATTCCTTCATCGATGATTGGGTAATTGTAATAATTGAGAAAATCATGAACTCATAATCAATGACAACAGATCATCCATTAAATAGTTGGAATGTAATTGTTATATGTCGTCTTCTTATTATTATAAGAATACCTTTATTTGAATTACAAACTTCTTAGTTTTTTTTAGTACAACAATTACAAATATAGAGTTCGAAAAATAGACCTCATAGTTATCAACATATATACAGATATCAGTTAAACTATACTTTTGTTAATTTTTAAACTTCGTATTTACTAACACATATATATGTCAATAGTGTAATACTCGTGATAAAGAGGTTACATATTTCAATCAAGTTTAAGCTTACATCTAAATGAGAGATTTCTTGTAACGCTTGTGTCTTGACATTGTTATGTTAATTCATTATTAAATTAAAATTCAGAATGTGTTTGTTTGAGTTATTGGCTCTTCTCATCCTCTAAAATATGGATGCTTTAGTTTGATAGCTATTTATTTTTTAAAAGAATTGAAAAGTGATAAAAATCACTCCTAATTGAGGAGGGTATATATATATAGAACGACACTATTAAACTTTTAGTTCTAAAAATTGAACTTAAGATTTTACACATGCTTGTTTTAATAACACTTACAACTACACCATTAAGATATTTTCTATCACCCTGCAAACTAAGATATCAATCAAACTTACGTCTAAATGAGAGATTTTTTTAACACTGTTTTTTTTTTAAGGAAAGAATAGGAAAAACAAGATTTTTTAACACTTGTTTTGACATTATGATTTGTTTTGACCCTCAGTGATTTAATTATTAAATTAAATTCAACATGTGCTAATTTTTTTAGTAATTATTTTCTCTTTTCATACTCTAAAAACTGGAGGCTTTAGTTCAATGACTATTTATCTTTGAAAAGAATTGAAAAATTATAAAAATCATTTTGAAACTACGGTGATAGTTATAATTATACCATTAAATATTTAGTTGTAAAAATTGAAATCTAAAGTTTTACTTATGCTACAATGGTGGTAAAAATTGAACTCTAAAAGTTTACTTAAGCTAGTTTTGGACCAATAAAAGATAAAAATTAAGTCTTCAAATTTATATAAATATAATAATTAGTTAAACAATGGTGTAAGTATTAAGTTCTAATACTTATATAAATTTGACAAGTCAATTTTTAATTACTAACGAAAGTTTAAGAGTGTTTCATGTTTGAATAGTAAAATACTAAAAGAAACCTAATGGATTTTTTTATATATAAGAAATAAATAAGAGAAAATTTTAAAAATTGTAGATTTTACAAAATATTTACAATTTATAGTCAATTTTATTAGTGATAGTTATTGATATTCTATAGTGATATAAGACTATCAATGATAGACTCCAAAATTTCGTTATAGTTAGTAAATATTTTAATTTATTTTGCTATTTTAAAAAATACTCCAATAAATAACATAACAACATAATATAAAAAATATAAAACAAATATTAAATACTGTGACACTTCACAAGTGAAGGTGGCGATTGAATGGGAACATAGCTTGAACATAACTTGATGAATCATAGAGAACATGTGCAGTGAGTTTGAATTTGAAGTATGAAAATGATAAAACTGGAGAAATTTCATAAGGAATCTTTTAATGAAATAGAAATTATGTCAGATAATTAAGGATTGAGAGAGATCCTAGGCACTTTTTTTTTATCTTAAAACGAAAGACACGTATAATTAGGGATTGAGAAGATGAGAGAATTAATTGTTTTTTTAGGTGTATTTTTAAAAATAAAACAAAATAGAAAAATATTTATACTGTATATAACAATTTTGAAAAATAAAAAAATTCAAAAGCCCACAACATGAAGAAATAACAAAAATACTTCATAATTAATCGTCCAGCCACACATGCACACAAAAAGCTTCTAATTTAAACGGTCGTATAATATAGTCTAAAAGAACGTTTAGATATTAGTACACAAAATCATTCAAATCTTGGTAAACAATCGTCTGAATCTATCATTTATCTATCTGGGATAGACAGTGTTAGTGCCCTATCACTCTCTATCTGGGATAGACGACTGATCATATCGTTTAGATATTGGTATATGCATGTACTAATCAATATCTAAACGATCTGGTACATGATTTTCAAATCTAAACGATATTGGTACACGATCTTGAAATGATCTTAGTATATGATATTGTGTCAAATCTAAACAATCTTGGTATTGGTACCTGGTCATTTAGATATTGAACCAAATCTAAACGAACTTCTAACAATCTAAACCATCTTGTACCAAATCTAAATGATCTTGGTACACGCTCTTGTGCCAAGATCGTTTAATATTGAAACACGATCGTTTAGATCTATCACTTATCTATCTGAGATGGATAGTGATCTATCTTTGTCTATCTGGGATAGACGACTGATTGTTTATATTTTGTCACACGATCATGTAGTAAAACAAAAAACAAGATGCGAGATGACTAAAAAGGAAGAAATTCGGAAAGAGGAGAAGAAGAAATCGTGAACAAAAAGAAGTGGAAATGTGAAGAATAAGAAGTAATGATATGAAAAAGATGCTCAATAATTCAATACACGTCCCAGGAAATTCAAAACCATTAAGGACAAATATGAAATTTGTAAAAAAACAACGGTGACTTTATCATTTTTTTTTTTTTTTGTTATCCAGAAAATAAATATTTTTACATTTTGTTTTATATATGTAAATTAACGATTTTTAAATGTTACTCTTGAGTAGGATACACAATTTTCTTTCTCACTAACTACATTAAAAGTATATATTAAAATAATTAAAATAAAAAGCATATGATTAATTATAATTAAATAATTTAGTAAAATATATTAGGATAGATGTGGTTGGAATGCATCAAAATATTTTATTTCCTTAATTAGATGAGTTGTGAGGAAATTTTGGCATTGGAAAGTGAGAAGAGGGAAAAGAGGGATTTGGCTTGCAAAGAGGGAAAAGGGGGATTTGGTTTGGAAATAGGGAAAATACAAAATCAATCAAGTAATAGAAAATTAGACAATTAGTCAGATGATGAGGTGTCATAATTTGAAAAGAGAAACTGTTGGATGAGTTTTCAACACTTTATACATACATAAATTTGAATGAGTGATTCAAACAACCCTGAGTTGTATTGTGGCTGACTAATATCGTTGCTTAAATTTGTTTCTAATAAATTTTGTAAATATAAAGATGTGTTCATTGAATTATCATTACTTGTTTAAGATAACTAAATTATCCTAAAATTCTAATTCTTCTAATTCAACACATGAAAGAAAAGAGGGAGATGAAGAGTTTGAGCGAAGAAAGAGATGTAGAAGATCTGTTTAAAGTAAAAAATGTTTCTTTTTAGAAAAATGGGAGATGAAGAGTTTGAGCTAAGGGGGAACAAATAATGCTGATGTTTTTAGAAAACGTGGGGAAAATAGTGAGGAATGGAGTTTAGAAATTGTAGGCAAAAGTAAAATGTTCGTTTTAATTCTATTTAGCCACGTAATTTTTCTTAGTAAATAATAAAAATTTATGTCCATGTACATGGGCAAAAACTAAAATAAGTGTCGGCATAAACTCCACCTAATAATTTTTTTGGATGCCACAAATTTTTTTTGCCCTCGTATATATTTTTGTCGGCAAAAACAATGATGTGCTAACGTGATGAAAATGTGTTGGAAAAACATATCTCTACCGATATTTTTTGTTACGTTGCCAAAGAAAATTGTCTCCAAATTAAAAAAAATTCTTGTGATTTTACTTGTCGTTATTCTACTTGTAAAGATGCGTCCTCAAATGAGGCTGAAATTCTTGTAATGCACGAGGCAAGTCGAGAATGTGCATGACTAAGAACAATGACTCAGCACATTCATGGAACATGTGACTTGTCTTCTAGTAAAAAATTTCCAACGATATTATAAAAAGACAACACAGTATGTATAACTCAAATCAAAAGAGGTTAATTATATTAAAGGTGATAGAACAAAACACATTTCACCGAAGCTTTTCTACACTCATGTTCTTGAAGAAAATGGCGACATCACAACACAATAAATTTGTTCAAATTAAAAGATAACATGGCAGAGTTATTTATAAAATCATTGTCTACCACTTTTGAAAAATTGATGCACACAACATTGAATTGAGATGACTCAAAGATCTCAAGCGATGTTTCCAATGAGGAGTAGTTGTACTTTTGTAAGTGTATAAATTATATGAAATATGTTTCCTTCACTGGGATTTTTTTTTCCATTGAATTTCTTACCCATGAAGTTTTAACAAGATATATTTTATATAGTAATGAGCATCTATGAGAGAGTATTATAATTAAATATTATGATAATATGTATCAAATAGATAGTCATCCTTAGTGTCTATTGTCAAGTGGCAATTTATAACTACCTCATTCATCGTCCATGTGTCTCTATATGAGACACCATTAGTGTTCATCATTTTCATCACCTACTTGTCATTTTGCCTATAAAGAGAGGTCTTGAAAATTACACATATTGGCTAAAGTTCCAAATAAATTAGAGTTAGGGGAGAGAATTTCTTTTCTTTAATTTTCTTAATTTATTTATTTATATTATTTATATATTTTATTTATTTATTATAATATTATATTTTTTTTATATTCATGATCTGCCTCGTTTTCACAAAAAAAAATAATAATTAAAACAAATTAGTTAGGATGGAGAAAGAAGAGAATAGAATATGAAATATGTTAAGCTAGTTGATGGGTGGTTGGTTTGTTATGGATGTGGGTTGTAATGGGTTGTTAGAGATTCCAAACCAAACAAACATGGGCTTCGACTTCAAACTCATTCCACCTTTTTTCAAACCACACAACCCTACATAACCCCTAAGACTACATAGAAACTAGTAATAACCCAATGATTTGTTTGTTTATTTTTCATTCAAATTATTCCATCTTCTTAGTCATCATATCACAAAGTTGCTTTAATAGATTGAAAGAAAATAAATTAGTACAAACAAAAATAAAGACTAAATTTTGCGATTTGCGTAAAAAATACGTCTACAACTTTTAAATATTTCAAAAATGCTCTTGAACTTTCAAAAAGGTTTCACAAATATTTTTAGAGTTAGTTTTGGATCAAAACTATTAAAGTTTTGTTTAAAGAATGTCACAATATTGAAAAATTTTATAAATATCCTTGATTAAAAAAAATAAAGTTAAAAAATATTTTTATTGATCTAAATTTTACACCAAATTTCTAAGCAACTAAAATAAAAACCAAATTTTTTTAAGTTGAAACCAAAATTTAAATCGATATGTCGATAATTCTATTGATATTTTCACATTTTTCACTAGTTCGATATCAATATAAGAGTGAATCGATAATACGGCCATTATATATCTATATTGGTGTATATTTTGGATCAATAAAAATATTTTGAACTTTTTTTAAGTTAAGGGTATTTATTAAATTTTCAATAATTGAGGAGTATTTTTTAAACAAAGCTTTAGGTAAAAGTATTTTTAAACATTTTTCAAAAGTTCAAGAGCATTTTTTAAACTTTTGAAAGTTTAAGGGTATTGTTGACATAAACTACAAAGTTAAATGGTATTTTGTATAATTTAACCTATCTATTATTGAGTTAACTAACTTGTGAGGGTTGATTTTTAGTTTTGTCTCTTGTTTTTTCTTTATGCTTTGTTTGATACCTCAAGATTTGGTGGGAGTTTCAATTCCATCATGAATTTTAAATAAATTAATTTGTTGTTTGCAGAAAAGAGAATGATTCCAATTCATATTCTTTACTTTAAAACTTTCCTGACCAAAATGCTCAAATTTCATAGAATTTAAAAGTAAATTATATAATTGGTTTCAATTAAAACATCTATAGGCAAAAGCTTATTAAATTCTTAACTTTATTTTCCTTTTTAATTATCATGCAAACATAAAATTATTTTAAATACTTTCAAATAAAATAATTAATTTAAAATTAGTTCTTCATTTTCTTGAATCCATAAAATACTAAGTGAGAGTTAAAAACAACGCGATTTAAAAGAGATCAAGAGATTAAAGTAATCTTCTAGATCTCTCTCAAGCCTCAAACATGTAATGTAGAAGAAGTAATTTAGCCAATGAAAAGAAAAACCTTTTGTTTCTCTCATTTAAATTTTAGCATTCTTTTTAAATTAAAAAATTATGAGTTATTTTGTTGTCTCAATTTCTTTTTATGAATAGTAAATTATAAATACGAAAGGAAGAATATTCAAAATAACACTTTGTAAAGAAAAATAGATACGGATGGATCTTAACCATTATGACTATCAAATAAATGCTCTTAGATTAGAAATACTATACTTGAATTACACTATTTTTTCCACTCTACAAGTAACATGAATAGTTCTTGAAGATTGATATCAGTTACTAAATTTTCTAACCATAAACATGATTTTATAACATCGTTTAGAACATAGTTCAATAGATACTATTGTGATTCTTGCTCACGTCAAATTGTTAAAACTCGAGAGTAATTTTAGAAAAAGAGAAAGATATATAGCAAAAGAAAATAATATAGATGAAGTAATATTAAGTTAGTGAGAAGAAAACATAATTAATTAGAAAGAAGGCATATTCTGTGCCAAAAAGAAGAAACCTAATTTGAGAACTGGTTTGGTTGGATTGTAAATTTGTAAGTTCAATGATGAGTCGTTGGTGGAATTTGACCATTTCTTTGACTTTGACTATTTGACCCAATTCAACCTTTTAACAGTCTAACTTTCAAAGTTTCACATCAGAAACTCAACTGCATGCCATTTTTTTTATAATATATATCTATATATATTTCCAATTATCATAAAAAAAAATGTAACATTTAGTAATAGTTATAAGCAGTTTTCGTAAACTTAAAAGAATTTAATTTCAATAATTGAAGTTTAACAGAATATACTTTAGTAAAATATATGGAGCTCATCACATTGTTTAACAGCATGGGTATTATTTGTTGTATAACATTTCGCACTTCTATCTGTGTATGCATATGTTTGCATGGCATTGTATTAAAAAAAGTAATTATAGCAACATTTTTAAAAAATTACAAATATAGCATAATCTTTATCATTGATAAACTCTTATGATCTATCACTGATAGACTAATATTTGCATTGCAGATCTATATTGATAGACTTTGATAAATTTTTCTATATTTGCAAATTTTTTAAAAGTTTTGCTATATACTTAATTATTTTGAATCTAATTGCTATATTTGTAACTATACCTAAAAAATAGTATCGTATTTTAGAAATAAATATCTTTTTATAATAAATATATTTAAATTAAAATAGTAATAATGTTGGTACGGAGGCTCGAGCTCTTTTCGTTGTTGCATACCCTTTTGTAGGTTTGTGATTTAAGGTAATTTTAAATTTAGTTATTTTGAATTATTTAAGGTATAAGTTAGATTATGATGGATGTTAATTAAGTTGAATTAGAAGATTAAGAAAAATGTGATTCAGTGAGATGTAGATTAAATAATTATATATATTTATATATAAGGTTCTTATATTTAATTGGAGATAATATAAAAATTTGAAGAAAATATAATGAAGACATTTACGTATTTATATATATAATTAATTGTTGGAAAAGATTGTATTTAACAGGGAGGAAATTAGATATATATTTGTATGTGTATATTTAGTTAGATGTAAAAAGGGATTTTGTTAGAGGTATAAAAATATATTTTTTTGTTATATATTTATTTTGGGAAAGGAAAAAGTAAAAAGGTAAATAGAGTTTAGGCGTTTAATATCGTAAGAATTCGTGCATTTACTCTGGAGCTTTTATAAAAATAGAAAAAAAATTATGATAATAGAACTTATGTTACAACATTTTCTCAATTTCTAAAAGTAGCAATTTTAAAAGTGACGACTCTCTGATAGCTTTGTGATTGACATCTGATAGCCCATCCGATAGTCCTATGATTATCGTTGATAGCTGTCTGATATTACTAATTTTGTCATATTCGCAATATGCAAAAAATTAGTGTCATTAGCTGTTTTTTTCTAAATGCTTTTGTCATTTGATGCAATTTTTTTTATTTGTTTTTAGGCTTTATCTTTCTTCAAAAGGATCGCCGCCCCCGCCTTGGAATTTCTTGTCAGTCACTCATCCACCTCCACCGTCGACAGCCACCACTCACATGTCTCCGTGCGAATCTAGTCGTCGCTGCTACTCTCCATTACTTTTTGGGTGAGTATTTGGTGGTTTTGGTTATGAGTTTTAATACCTATTAAAAATTGGTTTCAAGGAACTTATTATGAAAAGCCATTTTTAGTTTATTGAAGAACTTTTGGAATTTATATGTGGTTTTTCGAACAAGATCGTAATTTGGAGTTTCAACGTCAATTAGCTAAGTTAAATTGGAGAATTAAAATTGGTTTGTAATTGATACTTAAATTCTTTCTTTTAGTAAAATCTCATAATAACACACTTTTCTTCTAACATCTTCCCTTATCTATACTAATCCTAATTTGGATTAGTCATATTTAAACTCCTATAAACTTGTCAGCTACTACTTACCTAATTTCTGAGTCTTTGCATGTCTAAACACCTGGATTCCAACTCCATCAAACAGTTAACCCTTAGTGATCTTGGTATGCATTAGCCCGAGATCACCCTGAGAACCTCAGCAAAACATTATCTGTCTCCAGTTTCAACCGACATAACCCCAAGATAGCTTCGAGATCCTTCAATTTCATCTTTTGCCTTCAATAATCTCTGTCAGACTCGCGTATCCGAGATTGCCCGAGATCTCTTTAAACATGTTTCTTTACATTCAATCTCGGTCGAACTTGGCTCGAGATTGTCCGAGATTTTTCTAATTTCCTTCTCTTCTTCTAATCTCGGTCGAACCAGCACTAAGATTGGCTTTGGATTACATTTAAGCATTTTGTCTTTCATCTCGACCGAACCAGCACTAAGATTGCCCTGAGATCAACCTTATGTCTTCAGTCTTGTCCAAGATTCCACATGACAGCACGAGATCCAACTCTAAACCCCTTCTGTTTTTCATTTCAGTCCGCTAGAGCCCTGAGATCAACCTTCTTTCTTCAAAATCTTCTAAGAACTCTTAACTAAAAAATTCTTATTTACCAAAATGAGCCTTGATATACTTCTTAATTAATACGTACTAATATACACTTGATATACTTAATAATCCTTGATACACTAACGTACACTTGATAAAAAAAAACTTGAACTTCTTCTTCAAAACCCAACATCTCTCTTTAATATGAAAATTTACACCCTTAATTTGTTGGAGATTTGAAGGATTGCTTTCTAGAACTAGATGGACAGAGAAGCTAAAATTGGATTATATTCACAAATTTTTGTCTCAGTATATGACCCATGCCCATGAACCATACCTACATCAATTTGCTTGTGTCATGAACCCAACCGATTTTATTTGTTACGGTTGATTCTCTGAGGGTGTACCAATTCCAGTGTCAAATTGAAATCTAGTTTAGAATTGCAATTTTAGAGTTATAGACGAGTACGACCATATACCCAAAAAAAAAATGGAGATTATCACACAGAAAGAATTTGGAAGAGAAATGCAATTTTTGGAGTTCTAAACGAGTATGACCATATACAAAAAAAGAAGAAGAAAAAAACGAAAAAACGAAAATAGAGAGTATCACAAAGGAAGAACTTGGGAGAGGATGAAGTAATTAATCGATGAAGAGTTGAGAGAGAGAGAGAGGTGCATGAGAACAAAGAAGGGAATAAGAGTGTCGATATGGTACAAGCTTCATTTTGAATTAAAGAATCAACTAAACATAATAATTCTAGATTTTGCCATATCTCTAAAAAAACAAATATGAAAGACAAGCTTGCAAAATCTCACTTTCAAATTACTGCCCATTGCAGTTTTCCCATTTTTTTTTTTTTTTTTTAAAAAAAACACTTGCACTGATGTTCATATGTTAATAGCAAAGACATTTTTAACTTTTCTTTAATTTTTTTTTAAACTTAAAAATTCAAGTGATTTTTAAACGAAATACCCACCGCTTTTTTTATCTAACACCGATAGTAAGGTCAGTAAGGTTATTTTTAAATTTTTTTTGTTGAATGTTTTAGGATATTTTCTTACCTTTTGAAAACTTTAAGGGTATTTTTTGACCCACATTACCAATTTCAAAAACATTTATTTTTATATAATATAATTTAGCCATAGAATATATTTATTCCAACTAGTTGATCCATGAATAACAATAGTATAATACTTACTTTAGGTTTTTTTGTTTTTGAAAAATACATACTTTATGTTTTAATTAGTGGATGAGAGGATTTTAAAAAATACATATTTCACAATAAAGAATTAAGTCCAACAACTTCTCACTTTTGCGATATTTTAAAAAATCAATTACCCCTTTGCTTATGTTTTTTTCCTTCTGTAATGGATAACAGCTATAATAATACTAACGAAGAAAAAACAACAAAAACATATTCAAACTTACACCATAAAGTCTTTCATATAAAATTTTATTGAAAAGAACAAAGATATTATATACTTAGATGAAGCAAACTATAATTTATACATTAATAACACAAAAAAAAAAAAAAAAAAAAAAAAACAGAAAAAAAAACCCCAAGATTCTTGATATTTTCTCTTGCTTAAAAAAGGCAAGGAAAAATTGATGCAAAATCTTGAAAGCCATAATGGCAATAATCTAGGGTTATATATCTATGTTCCAAAGCTATAAAGTTATAAACAAGGCCAAATAATGACATCTTGATTATGGCCCTTCACAATGTAGTTGTTTCTTTTGAACTAATTGTCTGTTTCCCTCGAAATTTATCAAACTATTGTTGTAGCTTTTAAAATAATCAAACTATTGTTGTAGCTTTTAAAATAATGTGTCCGTCCTTTTAACACAAAAATGGCAGAACTTTTAGGGACCGTGAGAGATTCTACCACGGTCGGAGATTCTCGGATGACTCTAAAAGTTCTTCCAAATAATCAGAGCCAAGATCTTCCAAAACAACCACATTATTCTCAGTCTTCCCAATCCTATCTATCTCTTTGCTCTTTCTTCTCGTGAATTTCTTCCTCATCGAATGTTTCCTCTTCAAAGCCACCACCGGAGATCCACCGTCCCCGCCCTCACCCGCGGAGTTGATCATCTCCATCTCCTTCAGCGATTCCTGAACTCTTTCCACCGGAAAATTAAGAACGGCGGCGGAACCTCTCATCGAAAAAGCTGCCTGATCGTAGGCCAAAGCGGCCGCCTCGGCACTGTCGAATGTCCCGAGCCAAACCCTGACCCCATTTCGGGTTGAGTCTCGTATCTCCGCCGCGAATTTTCCCCACGGTCGCCGGCGGACCCCTCTGTAGGACTTTCTCTTGTGGGGGTCTTCTTCTCCGAGGGAATCGACCTCCTCGTCTTTGATCGGATCCTGCCGAGGGGAATTTTCCGGTGGGTCCATATAAGCCTCGGAGATTAAGCTGTGAAGAAGCATTTCGCCGGAATCATTCTGGTTGAAGGGGAGAGAGTGATCGTTGATTTGAAAACCTTCCCATCGGAGGGATTCAAAGGAGCTAAAGGAAGACTCGGGTGAGAGATCGGAGTTTTGGGAGTGAAAGAATGAAGAATTCATTGAATTGTTAGAGGAAATGAAGAAGGGGAATTGTGGTGCATGAAAGGAGAAGTCTACTACTCTGTTGTTTAAAGCAGCCTCTGTTTTTCTCGACAGAGAGATGGCTTCTTCGTCGGCTATAAATAAATACTAAATGGCAGAGTAAATTGGAAACAAAAAGAAAAAAAAAAAAGTTAAAAAGAATAAGCTTTTATTTTAGTTGATGTCAATGAATAGTTTCATGTGGATTTAAATTTTGAGCAAATTTTGGCCTCATATTTTCTATTTTTAAAATTGAAAACGGTTTTTTTTTTTTTTTTTTTTTTTTTAAGTTAAGTTGAAAATATGTAAAAATAAGCCTAAAATTATGTGATAATTATAAAGAGGGTGAAAGCAAAAAAATCATTCCTTGTTTACCCAATAAACCATATGATTTTGAATATCTATTTACCATTTTCAAATATAAAAAAGTATATATATATAATATAAAATTTAGTAAAAATTTAGGTTTTATAGCATTGATAAACTTCGATGAATGTCTACCAATGTCAATAATAGACATTTTTGATAGAATACAAAAGTTTATTATATTTATTTGTTAAAAGAAAAAAAAAGGAAGTTTATTCACTAAAGTTGAAATTAAGAGAATTGACAAAAAAAAAATATTTGTTGTAATTATAATAAAGAATGAATATTGATTATTGGAGAGCGTATATAATAATAAAAAAATGAGAGTGGATTTTATTATTTATCTTTTTCTTGGGGGAGACACCAAGGCACAAAGCAAAGCCTAGAAGGTTAAATGGAAAACGTGAGTCAATTAGGAAGTTGGAAAAGAAAATTAAAAAGGATTGGTGGCCAAGTCAAAGTGGAAGAAAGGATAATGATGACGTCATCCGATGACCAATTTTTAAATCATAAGATTCTTTGTACACGTGTCAAGGGGTTTGTGATGACCTGGAATTTAATGTTCAATTCATTTAGACAAGTTTTTTTCTTTATTTATTTAACTTTTGTGTATGTATGGATGGGGAAATTTTTTCTATTTTTAAAATTTTTTAAAATTTAGTGACAGTTGAGAGGGAGCATGTGATCCTCAACTGAAACACACATTCTAAACTTTCTAGAACCCCCCTTCTTCCCTTCCCTCTCTATCACATAATTATTTCTTTTAGGTTTATGTCTTAATCCTCCATTTCTATTTTCATATTTATTGTTATTCTTTTTAATGTTTTTTTTTTTAAATTTGATGTCGAATCTCACGGAGATAGATTCCCACAATCTAACACAAATCGATTTGCACGAGTTCACACTAATTAATAAATGATAGAAGATAATTACCTCAATTTCACAATTGTATGAACACTTTAGGGTATATTTTGTAAGCCTATAAATTTAATCCGAATCAATTTGGTTCGATTTTAGTTCGTTAGGTCAGGTAGATCCAACTCAAGAGTGGACTCAAACTTCACATTTAGGCTTAATTAGAATTGGCTTGATCGCCTACCAACTAACTAGACTTATTTGATTTCCAATTAAAATTAAGCTTTTGTGTTAAAGTAGTTTATTTGCACTAATATAAAACTGTCAATAAAGCTAAAAATGGGACTATATGTATGTGAGAGTGAGTAAATCAGAGTGTTCAAATATATCAATATTGTGTCATGAAATGACCAACAAATTGTGATACAACCTCAATGATAAATAATTTTTTGTCGATTTCTCTTCAAGATTAACCCAACTCGTCTCTTTCTTATATGTTCACTCATTAGAGAAAAGGATCATCATAATCAATAGACAATTGTGTCCATATTAGAAGAAGAAAATATGTAAGCCTTGTTTTTAAAAAAGTGTTGTTGGAAATGGTACTACAAAAAATGCGTCGGGACAAAAGTTAGGCGTCTGAACTTGACGTGTGAAAATTTTATGCAGTGAACTTCAATGTTTGGAATGAGAGAATGCGTTTAGATGAACATTTGGCAATGAAATGTCTAGATCTTTTCGCCTGAGTTTGGACGCTTGAGGCGTATGCGGCCAAAAACTGTAAAATAAAAACTTACAGTTAGGAAGAAGATTGAGTCATGGTCATGCTTTGAGTCATGATCATGCTCTCTTTAAGCCTTGTTTTTTTAGAAAAGTGTTATTGGAAATGGTCTACAAACAATGTGTCGAGACAAAAGTTAGGCCTCTAAAGTTGATGTGTGAAAATTTTATGTGGTGAACTTCAACGTGCTTAGAATAAGAATGCATTCAGATGAACGTATGGCAATGAAATGTCTAGATCTCATCGCCTGAGTTTGGACACTTGAGGCGTATGCAGTCAAAAACTTCAAAATAGAAACTTATTGGGAAGAAGGTTGAGTCGTGATCATGCTCTCTTTATGCCAGTTCGTGAGCCTTGCTCGTAGTACGAACAATTTTGATAACGTCGTATCGTCTTCGGGATAAATAGTCAAAACTCAACCAGAGTTGCACCAAAACCAATTGCAATACCAACACTCTTTTGATTTACCTTTGAAGCAAAAGAGAGAAAAAAAAAAGGATGGACAGAACTTTGTGAGATATGATTTTGGTATAATTTTTTCTAATCTTCAAATGAGAAGTGAGGAAGATCTTATATAGGACAGAGATTCGTAACACCCTAACAACCATCTCAACTGGTAATTCACCTCAACGATCATAAAAATCTCAACGCCTTGTTAAACCGATTAAAGAATTATAAAAGGAAACCTTTTTTAATTAGGATAAAGCGGATTGTTTTAATTAAAATAAAATCGTTGACCATTTGATTAGGGAACTAAAATAAAATGTTTGAAGTAAAAAAATACTATTATTTTATTCCTCACTTTACCTCTTGTCACACCCGTCCAACCGATGTACCAACAAATTCATATTTGTTCTTCTCTCTCTAAAACATGAGTACTCCATAGGCCATTCCGAATAATAAATATTTCGAAAGAACATTATAAGAAATTTTCGATAGGAATGCAACTATTTTTTCTTTCTAAAATTTGAATCAATATTATATATATCTTAATTAATTGAACGTTTTTCAGTTTGACAAGTACAAAAGTGACATTACTAATAACCGAAGATTTGTATAACTACTTTTATTTTATGCGTAATTTTCAATAGCGAAAATAATTCACTCTTTGGAGAGATGACAAACCAAATGCATATTCCTCACGTCTCTTATCCCTTCTTTTCTTTTTCTCAAACAGAAGAAAGGTGCAAAGTGGCATTTAATCGGGTTTCATGTAAAATGAGTACATAAATAATCAAAATTTGCTGCCTAAATATTCATTAATACCAAATACAAACACAACCAAAATAATGATGATCCTTCATGCTAATCATCCCTAAAATAATAATTAATGATAAATAGAGCCACCACTTCTAGAACTAATTAATATTTTTTAAAAATAAAGAATAAATTTATTACCATTTCTAAAAACATTTGAAAAATCTTAAAATATGTAAAATTGATGGTGGGTTAATGATCCAAATACATGCCCCCTTGAAGAAGTAGTCACCCTCCCTCTCTCTCCATTTCAAAAGTGATATAGATTTATCTTTTAATTTTTGCAAATCCTCCAAGAAGAAAGGGAGAGGTAGAAAATGACCATTCAAATCTATAAACAGTGGAAGAGCATCTTTCTAAATGCTTTTTTCTTTTCTTTTCCCTTTCAATATGAAACTTCTTAGAAAAGCCCCAAATATAATATACAAATACCATTATATTTCTTTCTCTCTCTTTCACAAATCATTTCATACAGTGTTTTCAACTTTCACCACCTTATCACTCACTCATGTGTTTGTTTTTTAAAAGGTATTTTGATCGGTAAAGTGAACTATTATAGTACATTCCACGTTTAGGATTTCAATTACAATCAAAATGATAATCACCGATGCTTTAAACTATTATCTAAAATTAACTATAATATTACTATTTTAAATCTTCCTTATTACAATATAATGTTTACTATTTATTCATTCTTTTTTTTAGTGTTAACTGTTTTTTTATCTATATTAAAGTAGTTTGAACCATTACTATAAATTATTATAACTAATTGTGTATAATAATGATTAATTATTGACTGTAATAATCGACCCTACCATGCCAAACATGATTTAATTTCTATGATTATATAAATAAAATTTCATGTCATTTCTCACATTTTGATATAAAAAAATGTCTTTAATTAACTAGGGAATGAAAATCCATGTTGCATTTAATAATTGGTTTTCATTTTAGAATAAAAACTTTGTCCATTGACTTGAAAAGATCAATTATTCAAAATTTCAAAAAGCCATCTAATCAATGTTAGCCTAAACGTTTTAAGTCAGATAATTAACTTAATATCATGATATGATATATATGAAAGTGAAATCTATTTAGAATCTCTATAAGACCCACTATATCCATCAAAATTATTAGAGATTAGTCCATTCCTAATTCCATGGTTTTTGACCTCTTAGGTTATTTCCAATGACTTTATATATATATATATATAATAGAAAAGAAAAGAAAAAAAAATTAATAACTGTTTGAGAGAAGTAACTCATCTATCTATAGTATATATAAAAAGACATGTAGGAAGAAACTTTTTTTTGACTTGTTGTTAAATTAATTAATCATTAATATCTAAATATTAATTACACTTATAATAGATTACCACTAAATACATTAATTAGATATTAATTACACTTCATTCTTTTTTAATTCCAAGAACCTTTTAGCTTCCAAGAACCTTGAATGATATTTTTCAAGTAGCATAATTGTTTTAGAAAATATTTTTTATTAATTTTGTATCGTTATAAAACCATCCATTAACTACATTAATTTGGTAGTTCACAATAATAATAAATAAAGAAAATTTTCTTGAAAAATACCATTCTCTCAAGTTTGCTATGACAGATAACCATATAAAAATATGAGAATATTTGAGGCAAGACCATTGAACATCAAGTCACAGATAAGCCAATCCATTAAGACAAAAACCAAAATAGTTAGAGGAATGGGGTACTATAAAAAGTATGAGTTCCCTATATATTTTCAACGTGGGATTCTCAACGAGCCTCCTCAAGATGATGCTTTTTTTGGGTTTATCATTCTTGACCGAATCTCAATTTTTTTACTAGATTGAATACTTGTTTGGAATTTACGAGTTTTGATACCATATTAAAGATTGTTAGTGTCATTGATTTTTTGAACGTAAGATTTTCGCCAAAAAATTTCAATTGAATTTTTAAGAGTAATATTAAACTCTTGATCATTTAATTTCTTCACCTAAAGTAGTCTCATGGGATTGGTTTTAGGGAAACTTGTTGTAACATGGTCATACTTCATTGCTTCATTTTCCCTTGGGAGGAGACAACGACACACAAAACCATGTGTTTCTTTCTCCTCTTCTTTGCCACATCATCCGTTTGTGTGAGAAAATGACAACCAATATAAGTTAGGTACATAAAGTTTATATTCCAATTGAGGTTTACTGTATTTTGGTCAGAAAAGCAAAAATCAAAATGTTTTATTTTAATATAACAACATTAATTTAATTAAGTGTTAGATTAGTTATTATTTGATTATTAAAATCTATGAATTATAATGTAGTTTATAGAGTAGTGTTTGTTTGGGAGTGTGAACACTGACTAAAAATAATATAGGTTATAAATAGGTCTGTGTTTAGATTTGCATACTAAAATAGTATGATCAGTATACTTAGATTATTTTGGTCTTTGGGTGTGTAGGATATCTTAGTTTGGACTAAAGTTTTTTTCTTCAACTATTTTTCTATTATACAAAGTAATGATACTTTAAACATCATATCTCGAAAATCATATAAATTATCAAAACTAATTAATTTCTTAACTTGTAGATAACTCAAGTGATAAAAATATATTTGTAATAAAAAAGAATAAAATAAATTTAGAACATTCAAATGTAAAAGAATATTATTATTTGACCCTAAAACTTGCAAATGTATGAATTTTGGCCCTTAAACTGTTAATTAGTTACATATAGGCTGTTTTTCTTTTGATTAAACCTTTTGTTTGTATCAGAAATTATTTTCCTATTCTATAGAACAAGATAAAATATGAAAAATAATAATTGGCCTACATTTTTTATCTATTATCTCCTACATTTCATACACTAGTTTTGAGACCTAATTTCAACAATTCCAGTAAATAACTTTAAGAGAATTACTAATTTTATTGATTTCATTTCATTTTTTTTAAGAACTAAACTAGGCAAAGAAATTATGAAAAAGAAAATAGGACTCTTGAATCAGTCTAGTTTTCATTTGGTTCATTATGTTTGTTTTAAAATATTACACAAGTTTGTCTCAAAAGTATTTCGGTACAAAAGTTTGTTTGTCGAGTATTTTCATCAATGTCAAATTAACAACAGAAAAGACTATGAGATATTATGAGTTTGTTATTGAAAGTGATCATCAATTGGTTGGTAAAGAGAGTTGTCAAAGCATGCTGAAAGCTCCGCTGGTTATCGTCTAAAGTGGGCACTAGAGGTGTTTTCTCTCGAGTGGACTGTCGTAGTGTGATCATCAGAGTTGGCCATCAAAATTAGTTTTATAGGTGATTCTCATAAGTGATCCTCGAAGTTGGTCGTCGGTGGTAGTCATCAAAACTAATTGTTTGAAGAAGTGGTCATTGTCAAATTTGGACATTAGAAGTGAGTTCATATGATTAGATTTTCTCTTTTATTTTTTAAAATTAATGATTAGAAGAAATTGGTGAAATAGTGTACATTTTCACAAGTTGAATAGTTTTAATTGACTATGTTGTATATGTCAAACGAAATTGTGATATATCAATAATGTATATTTGTCATTCTTTAAACCTCAATTATAAGGACTATAAATGATAATTGCATATAAATAGTTGAATGAGAAAAAATGTTTTAAATCATGAAACTATTAAAAATATTTAAAAAATTATAACAAAACTTTACCTTATATATTGATTGATTGTGATATATCTAGATATGTAACAGAGTCTGTCATTGAAGTAATAGATTGTTTATTTGAATTTATCAAGTAAAATTTTTCTAAATTTGTAAATAAGTTAGCGCATTTTGCTATAATTTGAAAACATGCCTAGTTGAATTGTATCAATAATAATAGACAACCATTGATTAACTACGTCGTTTATTATTGATAGAATATATATAAAACCTTTTTATATTGGATAAATATTTTAATGGTTAATGTTCATAAATGTAGCAAAACACCAAAAAATTTACGGTTCCTTTAACAAAAATGAAAAGTCCATGAAACCGGTAAAATATTTTCATAAATTTTAGATTTGCTCTTGATATTTCGAACGATTCATTACTTCTCTTTCTTCTTCTTTGCGATTATTCATCTTTGCTCCTCTTCCAAATTTTTTCTGCTCCTCTTCCAAATTTTCTTTCTTCTATTTTTATTCATCTTATTTTTCTTTCATTTTTCATCTTCTCTTTTTTTCTTCCATCTCATCTTCTAGAATATCAAAATCGTTTAAATATCACTTTGATATGATATCTAAACGTTCACTTACCTAGTCAACACGATTGTTTAACATTATCAACACGATAGATTGAATTTGAAACATTTTTTCTATCCTTTAAATAGAACTATACGATCATGTGAATATGATCTAAACGACCACTTATCATAGTCAAACTCAATCATTTAGCGTGGTTAACACAATCGTTTAGATTGAAGCATTTTTCTCATTGTTAAAAAAAATTACACTATAGTGTTGATACTATACCTACACGTTTGTGTATCATTCCGTACACAATCGCGTATCATAATTGTTTAGAAGAAGAATTACATGCACATGTATGACTGATTGCACACGCGCATAAGACATTATTTGACATTATTTGTATTTTCATTGTGGGCTTAAAATTGTTTATGTAGTGTAAATATTTTGTAATTTTTTTATATTTTTGAAAAAAAACCCTATTTTAATGTTTTCGGTGGATTTTGGTTCATTAGAATAATGAAATATGGTTTAGTTTGTGTTTGTGGTGGGTGATGAAAAGCCAAAAAGAAACTATATATTTATATACCAATAAGATCTTACCAAACTTCATGAATCACACCTGATCTAATATTTATTATATTATTGTAATTTTGGCAAATGTCCAATAACATTTTTATGATTTGAATAAAAGAGGATTTCTTTTAAATTAAAAGTTTTAATAATCGTGTTTTTATAATGGCCATTCAAATAAAATACAGATACCAACTAAAATATGTGTTAGAATATTTGAACCTCACCAGATGGTATGACAAATTTGGTTTGTGTGTAGTTGAGGAAGACTACAAACCACTTCTCCTTAAATGCAATGATCAATTTACGACTATAATTCTGGCACGATTCTAACTTGTTTAAATATTATTTGTGTTTTTAACTACAAAAGAGTCGCTAATTTAATCGTTACAGAAGTAGTACATCAATTTTGAATTATACTTCTTTTTGTATCACTTTATCTTTTTTTTTTATCATATACATAAAGTCTTTATATTGATTGTTTCATCTATTTATCTTAGGTTGACCGTGAATTATTAACTTTTGAATTTATTAGTTGTTTTTACTATTTTTTATTGGTAACTTAATTGGATGATCTTCGCCCTACATTTTAAATTTTAGAATTTTGTATTAGAAAAGTTTATATTTTTAAACAGGTTTTTTTTGGTGTCATGAGACAAAAAAGTAGGTTGATTGAGGTTGAGGAACAAATTTTGTATAAAAACAAGTGGAGAGAGAAAAGGAGTTTGATCAAATTGGGGCAAATTAAGGATAAAAATTTTGGGGGTTTTTTTTTTTTTTGTCTGACTTTTTATTGTTAGGCAAGTGTGATGTATATTGATACTAAAGTAGATGGGCAGATTCAATTTATTTGCTACACACACTTGCCACCTTTCTATTGCTTTTTCTCATGTCTTTCCTCCTTATCTCGTATCCAATCCAACCTCAATCTATTTTCACGATTTTTAAATAGCTAGACGTTTGAATTTTTAGTCAAATTTTAAAATAAAATTAAGATTTTTATTTTTATTATTTCTTTTAAAATTTATATTGTGACTCTTTAATATAAAAACATAAGTAAAAAGTTAATACAAAACTAACAAACTTGAATTCTTAGCTAAATTTCAAAATATATCAAAGCAAGAAATTTAAAGGTAGATTGTTGTTTGTATGCTTAATTTTCTAAAGCAAAAAAACAAAAATTAAATAGTTATTATTATTTTTATTTCTTTTAAAATTACGATCTAAATATTTTACTAAACAGAGCGAAATAAATTCCATTGCAAATGATCAAATTTATAGACATATCATGCATGCACGCATATACGATTTGAAAAATTTGCAACTTTAGTAATATAAAAAGCTCCAACTCAATATTGACACATGTGCGCACACACAAGCATTCACATACACAAACATGATGATATAATTGTGGAGCATATGAAGTACGAGAAACTTTTATATGATAATAGATTTACATATTTTCATTTAAAAGTAGGAACGAAAGAACAAACCTCAAACTCTCTCTCTATATATATTACCACTTGACTAAATTTATTTGGATTTAGTTTTTCTTGAGAAGAACTTTGTTGCTATGATACTTGAAATTTTCAAATGGCCTAGATTAGAACCTTGACTAAATAAGAAAAGTAAAAAGAGATGGATTTGGTAGGCTTGAAAAAAAAAAAGAAAGAAAAGAAAAACTCCCACTACTACATTCAAAATTAGATTGACCCAAAGAATTGACATAAGGTTTGGCACCCAAAGGCCAAAAGGATAATATAATTTAATTTCTTCTTGAAGAAAAACGATTGGGTTACGTCTAATTCTAGTTAATTGAAATCATTTGATTTTTAATTTATTACAAAAAAAAAAAAAGAAAAAAAAAGAATTGTTAAGATGCTGTAAAATATACCTCTTAACCAAATCGAATTCATTCCATAAGACAACTAAATAATACTATCTTGAAAAGATTTTCATTCTGTATAAATTAATATAACTTGTATATATATAATACCAAATTTAATTAATTTTAGATTACATTTCACTAATGTACTTTACACTTTTTAAAAGATGGTCTTGACATTGAAAATATTCCAATAAAATATCTTTTTAAAGACTTTTCTTGTCAAAATAATGGATGCATAAAATTAGAAGGTATACATAACCTTATTTGATATTATTCACATAAATTGATATGAAAATAGATGTGTAAAAATTGAATGGGTCAATAATGTTGTAAATACTGCTAACAACAAGCTATTCCATATGTAAGTAAGGACTGCCATCAACTTTAAAGTTAAATTTTTATAAATATATAAATATGTGTTGACATGTTGATATGTCAAAGGTCTAATATTAATATTAAAATATTCATTAATATCGATCTATGATACTTTTCTAAATATTTGTAGAACATTGTCATCTATTTTGTTCAATATTAATAAGTAATACAAATAAAATTATCCATAAATGGAGTAAAAAAAAACATAATTACTAATCTAAATAATTTTCACAAACTATTTGATATCAATATTCTATCAAAATTTAAATTTTTATATTAATATTAACTTCAATAATTTAATATTCCTAATAGTTACGTATTTTCAATTTTTACCAAATTGTCACCTAAATTTTCATATGTAATTTTAAAGAATAATTTCAAAATTGAAAGTTTAAAATACAACTCTATAATCCTTGCCAACAATATAATTGAGGCTTTATCTTAGAATAGTTTAAGTATGTTTTGTACCATTTATCTATAAATACAAAACTACTTCCAAAATCTAAAAATAAACTTAAAAATGAAAGTTTCTACTTTATTGGTGACAATTCCTAAGGCCTAAGTACTTATACAACAAGAAAAGAAAAAAAGAAAGAAGAATCATGGACCCCAGTTCCCAACATCACACTAATAACCTAATTAACTAAACCATAATATATTCTTACTTACTCACCTTAATTAATTTTTATTATAGTAAAAAGAAAGTGATGTGGAATATATACTATGATATGACTCCTCAATCGTAGCTAGATTTCTTCTTCTTTTTTTTTAGGTTAATCTTGTGACTCAGGTACATGAATCTGGATATTAAACTTTACAACAATTAAGTTAAATGAACCATTGTGTAAAATAAATAATTGATATAATAATGAGTTGGGAGAAAGGGGTATTTAATTTTCATTATTTTGTTTTGGAAGAATATGCATTATACTTCCAAACACATATTTTAAAAACCCGCCCCCTTTTTTATAATCATTGTGTAAATTCTTTTCCCTTTACCCAAAGAATTCTCAAATTGGTTCCTTTTTTGTTTTTTTATTTGTACTTTAAATTTGTTTTGGATTATTAAAGAAGTATGTAGTAGGTTTTGACGTTGGGTTTTATTTCAAACTTGTAAAGAGAATAGAATTCAATCGTGTGTTTGGTTCATGATCCGATAGTTATTTTTAAATTATTTTTTTTAAAAAAAGAATTAAATAAAAAATAAAAGTAAATTCTTTTTTCTTTTACTTTGTTTGAAAATAGGTTTGATTTCAATTTAAAATTTTGAAATAAAATTTGAAGCAGAGAAAACGATAATTTATTGTTTTTTTAAAATAAGCTATATTCTCTTAAAAAGTCTTTTTTTTTTAATTTATTTTTTTAAAAATAATTATACCAGATTATTTTCCTCGTTACTTTTTTTTAAAACATAAAAATAAAAACGAACGATGAAGCAATGCCTAAGTTTTCTAAAAGAAGTTAAGTGGATTGCCTTAGAAATGGTAGAAAGGAAATTTGAGAAAATGTTAACAGTGGTTTTGTTTGGTAAATTAAATTGTTAAATAATTTAACATAATCACTTCTAAATGGTAAAAGTGGATAATGGCAAGTTTTAGATTCAGTTTTTCTAAAAATCTTATAAATTTTTAAATAATGAGTTTTTGCAGGAATAATAAGAGATCGAACTATGACAAAAAAAAAAAAAAAAACCAATACATTAACGGACAAAAAATATGATTTAATAATCAATACGAAAATAATAAAAAAATTGTATTAAATAACAAAAAAATTTAGAAAAAATAGTTTATAACACATCTATTTTTAATATTACGAATATGACAAATATGCAAGTATTAAATGATATAAGTGACATGAGTTCTATTATTTAACATAGTAACTAGCTAGTTTTAATTTGTAATTTAAAAATAAAATTTATCAAACACTATTTTGTATTTTATCATAGCTAATTTTTCAAAAACCAAAGCTGACGTCAATTATTTTAAAAGTTATAGCAACTCCAAAAGAAAAATTAATATAAATTGACCGTTAACCTTTTGTTTTTTAACTTTTTAAAATGTTTATGTCATGTTTACTAGTCACTTCGTTTTCTGTTTTTGTTTTTGAAAATTGAGCGTACATGTCATAAATGCAAACTTGAATTCTTAACCAATTTCTAAAAATAAAAATAACTTTTTGGAATTAAGTTACTTTTTTAATTTTCAAATTTTGGTTTGATTTTTAAATATTGGTAGATTGTTGATAACAGTAGAAGAAAGTTGAAAATGAAAATAATATTTATCCGTTTAATTTTAAAAAACAAAGTTGCTTCTATTTTAAACCTGTGTTTCACCATATTGAGTAGAATCTAAAATCATTTTAGGTGATTCATGGTAATTTGGGAAAGGATTTTTAGACAAATATTTATCATCTTTTGATGTTTAGGTTTTGAGCATTATTTTATTAATTTCATCCTTAAACTCTAAGGGAGCGTTTAGGGTAAGGAGTGACTTATAATAGTTTGGGGATTATAATAATCTAGATATTTTATAATAATCTGAAAATTAGAATAGTCTACATTTGAGGTGTAGACTATTATAGTTTATGTTATTATAAGATATGTTTGGGATAAAGACTATTATAATTTAGGTTTTTCACTATTCTTTTTTCGTCTACATAAATACTTTACATGAAATAAACATTTTTCTTCAATTGATTTTATTAAATCTTGTTAATAATGATATTAATTTAATAAATTTAACTTCAAACTTAGGTTTTCACTACTCTTTTTTGCCATGCATATATATGGTACGTTAAAAACACATAAATGTTAAATTGATATTATTAAATGTTCTTAATTAAAATTCTCATTTGATAAATTTTATGGTAAATCTCCACAAAGTAATTTTCTCATATCTTTAGATATTGCGTTTGAAATTAGTTTAACCATACATCGCTACAATTTGGCTACGTAGTTAGTAAGAAAGCAAGATAAAAAAAAAAACTACAATTTGGCATCCATCACTGTGTATCATTGATAGAAAGTGATAGACAACTATTACCGTCTATCTACCAATGACAGAGAATGATAAATTTGTTAGTACCAATGAATACACACTGCTTTTGAGATGAATGAAAATAGGGATTTTAAGTTTTGCTTCATGGTTATTGTTGACTCAGAAAATGATGCATCCTAGAAATGGTTTGTTGAAAATATACATACTTGTTTGAAGGAACGTGATCATTTAGTCATTATCTCCGCTAGGCATTTGAGCATTCCAAAGGGTGTTTTAAGTGTATTTAAGGATGTATAGTACTGTGTTTGCATGCAACGTGTTTTTAAAAATTTGAAGAAGTGTTTAAGGGATTCTTTAACGGATAGATTTTACTTTAGTTGTGCTAAAGCTTATACTTTTGATAACTTTGAGTTCAACATGAGATCTATGAAGTCTATTTACTCGATAATACGAAGTTATCTTAGTAATGTTCGATTTGAGAGGTGGTCTCGAGCATATGCATGAAGAAGAAGGCACGATATGACGACAACATATATCCTTCAAAAACTGTTAACTCAGTTTTGAAAGAGGATAGAAACTTGCTTGTTGCAAGTTTACTTGATGAAACTAAAGTGTTCGTGTAAAAGTCGTTTCATGATCGAATAAAAGCTAGTTTGTCAATGAAATATTTTTTAACCTCTTGGGCTGAAAATACATTGCGCAAGCAACATAAAGAATTAAGAAGTTTCTTGGTAAGAGTTCTTTTTTTTTTTTTTCATTCTTTTTATTTAGATATATCAAATTGATGGAAGAAAGGCATAGAAGTCTATCACTAACAAGCAGTGATATAACTATGAATGTTTATTTGTAAATGATGATTTCTTTTTCTATTTTCATTTATTAGGTTTATATATCAACAATGTTGAATACATTGTAATGGCTGTTGATAAACAATTCATAGTGAAGGTGAACTTGGGATCTTGTAGCTGCCGAGTATGGAATTTCCACGAGATTCCTGGTTCTCATGCTCTTGTTGTTCTTCGAATGCTTAACATAGATACTTATTCCTATGTGTTTGATTATTATCATTCACAGACATCGTTGTCAACATATTTGGGTTGTGTGCGACCAGTTGGAGTTCATTCAAATTGGAGGGTTGTAAATGATGACGTTAGAGTTTTACCTCCTATTTTTAAACGTCCAGCTGGAAGACCTAACAAATTAAGCATCCCATTAATTGGTGAGTTTATAGTCGTTCAAGAAGATGTAGTAGTTGTCATGGCAAGGGTCATAATTCTAAGATTTGCAAACTTCGTCAAATTAATCAATGATGCAATCATTATAGTTGCATTTTTATGTTGTATCCCCAAATGGATTTATATTGGAATTTAATTATGAATGTTATTTTTTCAAATTCTTTATATTAATAAAACTCGTCGATGTCTTTGTTTGTATTCATCTTTAAATTGAAACATGTGGTGTATGATAAAATAAGGAAAGCGTCAACAACAGTAAATTGAGATGAACCCTCAGTTAATCAACAGTAGGAACAGCTAACCGTGTAGATAAGTAGAGACAGTAGGAACACAAGACATTATTAACCCAGTTCGATGACACTGCATCTACGTCTGAGGGGTCCTTGACCTGAGATATGAGATTTTATTTATTTGAGATATGAATCACAATTACAATCTTATGATTATAAGTACAGAGAATAAAACACATATTCTTCATCCTGTAATTGAGTGATTTTATCTTACTATAAGCAAACCAATCACTATTATATTTTAAGTAAAAATCTCCACCTTAATTATGCATTTCATCAGTTAGGGGATTAAGGTGTTGTCGGTGTAGATCTCTCCCTTAATCAAGTTTCTCATCAATCATCTGATTAAGGTTAAGTATTTCTTCATCATAGTGAATCTTGATCTTCTTGTTTGACCTGAAAGGCTTTTCTTCGAAAAAGAAAACTACAACTAATTCCAAGCAATTTGAAATGCTTCACAAGGATACAATTCTCCCTTCAATTTTCTGCACACACGCTAGAATGCCAATTAACACAAAATAAATAGGAACCCACGATACTGCTATATTCCACAAAGGAAGGAAAGATAAAATCTTGAACCACCAAATCTTTCTTTAAAAGATAATATCTTGAGATAAACATTTAATTAAAAGAATATATTTTATATTAACTATATTCTTTTAATAAAATATTGACTTCAAATACGGAGGACTTCTTTAAAATAAACTCTGAACAAATATTTTGTAGACTTTCAAAGATGGGCCCACAGATATTCTAACAAACTCTCTTTTAGGATTGACTTCCTTTATTGTTCAGACATGCAAACCAAGAAGGCAATAGAACTCAGAACACCCTGAAACAAATATTTCATAGGATTTCATTTCATATTAAAGAGTGGACAGTTCAATCGAGATTACCAGAATTAGCCACTTAAGAAGCATACACAAAAATTCTAGATAAAACAACTAACAAAAAAATTGTTTCTTCCATCTATCACATCATATCAACACTCCCTCTTGCATGCTGACTAATAACTAAGAAGCAGGCGGTGAAGAACGAAAGGGGTCTTGAGAGCCAGTAAGCAATGAACGCCCAACGTTAAGCACGGAGTCAATAGCAGCACGTTGGCCAGTCATACCGAAGATAACTCCTTGAACATTTTGGATAGAAATACTTAGAGAACGAGACTCTTCTAGCAGAAGCTACACAACTCTCGTAGCAAGAAACACAAGAAAAATGAAGACCATTAAAGGGAATTCTGAGATAAGAAACAAAAGACTAAGATCTTGAGCGAGGAGGCCAAAAAGTTGCTTGAAGGTCTTGTACATGGGAACCTTGAAAGAGATCATAACAGAGAGCTAAAAACTTTGAAGCAGGCCCCGTTATATCTGATTCAATGAGAATATTAGAATGTTGAGACATAAGAAAAACAAACAACAGTCAAGGAAAGCAAATAGGAATGTTTATTCCATAAGTAATAACATGTTGAAAAACAAGATCTTCAACATCAACTTTCACTCATGTTGCAATCAAGAAGATCAAAATTTCCAGAGAAGTAGATACTTTGGCTAAATGAGTTGACGAATAACAATTTGAAATGCCAGTTTGTGAAGAATAGCATACTTCACACTTAATTTTATAGCAGGAAACTGTACATCAGAAGGCCATGAGAGAACTGACCAGCAGAGGGCTCCAAATCTAAATGAACATTACAAAATTCTAAAGTTGGAGGATTATTTAGATCAGTAGGCAAATTAACAATGAACTCCCTAATAAGCTTAGGGTAGAAAACCCCAACATCTGTAAAAGTGGATAATATATCAGCCTTGGAGACAAGCTCAATAACAAAAGTGCACGAACAATATTGATCTGAAATGACAAACTCATCTAGAATGCAGCTTTGCACCACATATTTTCAATTGAAAACACAATCTTTTGAGTGAAACGATATCCCATCTATTGGGGCAGCTGGAATATTGGATGAGAGCTTGCGTCTCCCAGCCTTTATAGTGACTACTTTTTGTCCTTTGGTAGGAGGATGATAACTAGATTTAACATAAGAATTTGTAGGCATATATTCAGCGACAGGAGGACCAAACGACATTTAAGATGGAGGAGGATGATCAGAAGTAGGAGCTCCCGATGAAGTACCTTCACCTTCCTTTAACTGATTTGAATAGAGGTCTGTGCAGATGGCACATCAGAAGGAGTGGTAGAATCAGAAACCATAACAAATTCAACAACTGGACATTTGAAGAAGTACCCTGTGGAACATTAGTATCATGACCAAATTCCGTAACCAAATCTTCAATACAAGTATCTACAAAAGAAGTAACTTTCGACGAAGTTTTGGAATTTGCAGGAGTAGTAGTAACATTTTGAGAATAAGGTAGACTAGAGTTAAACGTTCCATCATCAAAACGTTCAGAACAAATATTACCAATCAGCTTGTTATATAGTTCATCAGCAGTAGAAATCTTCTCTGATCTAGATTTCTTATTAGACTCAGAAATAATTTTCTTAGGTACTGAAAAGGAATTGCAAGAAACTTTACGACATAGTACATTAAATAAAATCACATTATCATCATCATCATCAAAAGATTCAGAACCAATATTACTAGTTTCTATGGACACATATTTAGAAACTTGAGCCATATCCTTCCATTTAGATTGAGACCGCGAGAGACTAGGAAAATTACCTGTAGAACTAGTAGTTGGAGTGGAATGCAATTGAGAACTAGATGCTTCTTTACCAGATGGAGCAGCAAAGACTATAAAGAACTTGGAGTAGAGGATACACAGAAGATGAAGCAATGGAAACTGAAGCACGATTTGGTGAAGATGAATAGCTCGAATTAAATGCCCATTCAAATATATTGCTTGAGAGCCAGACACCAGACAATAGGAATAATAAGATAGAACACGTTGAACGACTGTCTCATAGCAAATAAACTGTGGTTGCTATTTATTAAACTTGCAGACCCCTAATCCAGCACGAATACTTTCAAATAGAGTTACTTCTAAAGGCTTCGTTAAGATATCTGCTAATTGTACAAAGCTTCGAACATGCTCAAGAGAAATTTCCTTAGCTTCAACAAGTTTTCGTATGAAGTGATGTCAAATATCAATATGCTTGGATCTGCTATTTCAAATAACATTGGTTTCATCTAAAGTTGAGTACAATTACTTCCAGCAGTTATATATTTAGTCTCTTTAGTGGACAAGGAGATGAAATTTTGTTTCTTACTAAATCAAGCCATGGGATTGTTACCCATAAGGAAACAGCCAACAGAGATACTTTTATGATCTTCATCACAGTCTGCCCATCGGCATCACAGTATCTTTCGTCAACTTTCTCTCTAGAATTATCCTTAGAGACTTTGAGATGAGTTGCAGCAGGAGTTCGTTTAAGCTCGACTTTAATAAGATCAAATTTCTTTATCAAATTACGAGCATACTTTTCTTTTGAAAGAAAATTTCCATAACCATACTCATTGATTCGAAAACCCAAGAAGAAGGATAATTCCTCTGCCATACTCATTTCGAACTCAGTCTTCATTTGATCTACAAATTTTGATATCAAAGTAGGAGGTTGGCCTCCAAATTTCATTTCATCCGTGTATACTTGAACTACTATCCACTAATCATATTTTAAGGCTTCTGTAACATTTGTAGGTTCAAGTCGTGATGTAAAACATACACTTACAATCATTTTTGCATAATCACTTCTTTCCTTCTTGTGAGTTGTAACTCCATTACTAATTTCTCCAATAATGATGCTAAATGGATGATTTTTCTTAACATGAGTAGAAGGCACAAGATACTGTGTTTGAGGATCTAGATGCTATAGAATATGCATTGCTGGTCTTTGAACCACTTCAGCACTGATACAACTCTCACTTATAGGGCTCTTATCAGATGTTGCAACTGCACGCACAACCGAGGAGTCTTTTTCAATGTTAGTATAACCTGTACTCACAGATGGTTCAGAATTTGGGGAATGATTCAAAGACGATTGTCTTAAATCATCATCATGATCTTTTCTTTCAACAAGATCTTCAGAGTCATACATAATGACATTTATTGATTCTATAACAGTTTTAGTTCGCTTGTTGAATACTCAAAATGCTTTGCAATTGGTGGAGTAGCTGATAAAGATACCTTCGTCTAACTTAGAGTCCTTTTTTTTTTTTGGTACTCTCTATCATTGAGAATATGACACTTGCTGTAAAAAACATGAAATTATTTGACATTTGGCTTATGACCTTTCCTGACTTGATATAAATTTAGTTCTAGGATGTAGAGTAATACGATTGTAAATGTGACACGCTGTATTTAAGGTTTCTGCCCAGAAATATAGTGGAAGAGACTTTGCATGGAGCATGACTCTAGCCATTTCTTGGAGTGTTCGATTCTTCCTTTCCATAACTTTATTATGTTGAGGAGTCACTGGAGCGGAGAATTCATGAAATATCCCTTCAAATTCACAAAACTAAGTAAATAGAGAGTTTTAAAACTCATTGCCCTGATCACTTCTAATTCTGCAAATATTCTTGTCTTTCCCTCGTTGAAGTTGTAGATATAACGATTAAAAAACCTTGAACTTTTCAGATTTTTCTCTAATAAACCTCACCCAAATATATATAGAGAAATCATCGACTATTACAAACGCATATCGTTTTCCTCTAGGACTTTCAACTTGCATAGGACCCATCAAATCCAAGTGTAGAAGCTCCAATACTTGATTTGAACAACTATGATCCTTTGTCTTGTGAGGAGTCTTTGTTTGCTTTCTAGCAGGGCATTCAGAAGAAAAATTATTAGCCTGTTTTAACAAGAGTACTCTATGGATAGCATCTGCTTTCAACGTTTGACAGATCTTAAATATACTTATATGCCCTAGTCGTTTATGCCATAACATAGTTTCATCTGATCTAGATAGATTGCATTTAAGATCCCTGAGATTAATGTCCCGATGATAACAGTTATCAGAAAGTCGAGAGCATGTCATCACAATTATTTTCTTGACATCTAGCACTTCACACTTATCTTTAGAAAAATTTACCATAAAACCTTGATCACATAGCTAACTAATACTAATCAAGTTAGTTGATAATCCTTCTACTAATCTAACATCACTGAGAATCGGAGCACCGATTCTATTAATATTTTCTTTTCCAACAAGGTTGCCTTTCACACTATCTCCAAAGGTAACGTGTCCTATACTGCACTCTTTTAATTCAACAAAGAGAAGAGAATTATATGTCATGTGTCTGGAGCAACCACTATCAAAATACCAGTTTTCAGAATTAGAAACATGAACAGATGTAAGTGCAACATTACATTTACTATGCTCCTTCTTTATTTTGACTAGCCATTCAGTCTTAGTAAGAGAAAATCTGTTTGAGGTATTTTTCTATGACGATAATTCATTCTTGTGTGTCCAGACTTGTTGTACCCATACAACTTATAACAAAATGGTTTAATGTGACCATATTTCCCACAGAAGTGGCATACCCACTTCCTTCAAGTTCTTGAATTTGCTTTCAAATTCATGCACTTATTCTCCTTAACTTTAGAAACACCATCTTAAATCTCGCTATCAGAAGCTCGAACAAATATTGTAGACGCCTTACCAAAATATGAATTACTTTCTGACAATCCAAGACCCTTTTTATCATTCTTTATTTTTTGTTTACTCAGAATATCATTTAAACTATGAGTCCCTAGAGAAAGAAGTCTGACTGATTTAGTTAGGGAGTCAAAATTATTCCGAACATCATTAAGTTTATCTTTTAAAGTTGTAATCGTTGACACTAGACAATGATTGTCTTCCCGTAAGAGTTAAAATACGATCTTTTTTTCTTCCTACATAGTGTCACACCCAAAATCATATTGCGACAATAATGCCGAAGTAGTAGGAATATGATGTGAGTTTGTTACAACCTTGAAATTTTCTTATTGCAAAATCTTATTCTCAAATCTTTTATACTATCAACAAAACTCAAAACGCAATGGTGGTCAAACTAAACGCCAAGTATGATAAATACCTACCAAAACGTATACTTTATTAATAACAGGCATTTGATACATAATTACAACACTTTGACCAAATAACCAAAGCTTAACTATTTCCAAAACGCCTGGAGTCATCTCGTAGCAAATCCTTCAACCTTCTTCTCTACTTGGCCTAAATGCCTGATCCTTGAAGATGAAATTTTTAAAACGTAAGTCTAAAAGATTTAGTGAGGTTTTATGAAATCCTTTTCGCAATACTTTTTCATAAACATTAAATCGCATAAATAACATCAAATTATTTCATCTTGCATAAACCTTTCTTTATGCTTAACACATTTATAACATAACAATTTTACATAAACACACATTAGTTAATAGTTATTCCTTTCGCCAAGGATCCCGAATCGTTCTATACGCTTGGTCTCATTACCTCACGTTTGACTACTGTATCAACATCATCCGAGAACATACAGATTCGTTCTTGTTGCTCAGGTCTCTAAGCTTTATACGCTTCTTTCAATGCATAAGCCAGGTTCCTATCACCATGTAGTCCGTACACCCCATGGTGGCCTTGACTCTTTGTGTGCACATAAAAGTTAGCATCATCTCAAAGAATCAACTAATGGTTTGAAAACCATTTTATAGAATTAAAATCGTTATCATCAAATCAAGCTTTAACATTATAAATCATGTTTGAACATAGATAAACTTTTCATAGAAATCTCTTTTTGAAACACTTTCTCATTTGAAATCATCTTTCAAAATAGTAAAGCAGAATCACAGAACTTTTAAGAAGAAAACCACTCACCACAGTTTAACAAAAATCCTCCTTTTCCTTCTCTTTTGGTGGAGCCTTCTTGCCGAACAAATCGTCGTACTTAACATTTTGTTTTTCTTCTTCTCACCAAAGCAAAACAACAACATTTTAACTTTTTTTTTTAATAAAATCTTTTTTGTGCTTACTTAATGACCAAGTCCTCTATTTATAGAGCCCTTAAACTATCTTAGTCATGTTTAAACTCTTCTCAGTTTGTTAGCTTCTGCTTAAAACTTTACTTGTAAATTTAATATTCAACCCAACCATGCTTTAACTTCTTAATCTTACATGTTAACCCCTGTCAAATCAGATTTGACATTTTCTTCGCCAGACCTTACTTCTCGCCTAACCCCATGCAGCAAATAACCTTAACCACTTAACACTTCTCGTGAATAACCTTATCACGTGGTTATATTTTTACTACAAGAAACCTTCCTCACAAACTAACCAACTTTTACTCGCTTAGAACACTTATTGCGAACTTAAACTTTAAGGCTTCCTCGCAGAGTTCTTCATCGCAAAACCCTTTGTTTTTATCGCGAAGACTACCCAAACTCCTAGTCGTTTTAGTTAAAACTTCACAACTTATTTCTTTTGAGAGCGTTTAGACTTATAGATTATATTGTAAACTCTTCTTTTCTCAAAACTTCCTTGTGAATTAATTTCTTATTCTCGAAACGTATACTTAACCATAAAAATTTTTATCGCTTAATCATTTTCGTGGATTTATTCAAACACCAACTTCTTTAATACTTAGCCGAATTTTACTTTCTATACTCAAATAAAAAAAATGGGTTTTACACATAGACAATTATTCTTCAAATTTGGATGAAGTGACTTTAGACTCTTTCTTTTCAAATAAAAGAGACAATTCATTCTCCGGAGCTTCTACCTTTTCTTCTAAAATACAACTGATTAAGGCTCTACAAAAATTTTCACAATCATTGTCTGTGGATGATTCCTCATTAGATAAAGTAACAACAAGCCCACTTTTCTTTCTTTTCAAATAAGTAGCACATTCAGCTTGGTAGTGCCCAAAACCTTTGCATTTGTGACATCTAATACTTTGATCATTCCAAACAGAATGGACATTGTTTTTATCACTATCTCTTTGTCGAGATGTAGAAAAAGAGCTAGAAGAAACATAATGGACATTAAAATCTTTGTTTACTTGAGGATGAAATCCTCCAGACTGCTTATAAAACTTACTTTTAATTTTTGAAAATTGTTTCTGCTAAATTATCATCTAGAGGCTATCTTTGGTTTGATTTTGCAGTATCATCACTTACCTTTGAAACACAATACCACATTTCTTTTTCAATAAATTATCATCGAGTCATAGTTCAAAAGTTCTTTAAGGCCCAAATAACTCATGAAGTTTCATGGTAGTGATGTCTTTTGCTTCCTCTATGGCAATGACTTTCATATTAAACAGAGAAGGAAGAGATCTCAAAATTTTCCTTACCAATTTTATATTGGAAAGCTTTTCCCTAACTGTAAAATATTTATTCGCCAAATCCAGCACACGAGCATTAAATTATGCTATTGTTTCATCTTCATTCATTATGAGAGCTTTAAATTTTGAGGATAGAATCAGAAGTCTTGATATTTTGACTTTAGAAGTCCCTTCATAAGCAACTTCCAGAATATTTCAGGCTTCTTTAGCAGATATACACGTGTTGGTCAGTTTGAATACATTCTGGTCCACACCATTAAACAGGGCATTTAACGCTCGAGAGTGTCCAAGAGATGCTTCATCCTCTTCTTTAGTCCAGGATATCTCTGGTTTTAAAGTGACTTTGCCATCAGCATCTTTAGTAAATGGATGTTCCCATCCTGAGATAACAAACTTCCAACACTTACTATCGATAGATTTTATAAATGCTACAATTCTTGCTTCCCAATATGCATAGTTTGCCCCATCAAGAACTAGGGGTCTCATTATTGATGTCCCTTCACACAGTGAATCTATTGAATGCAGTAAATCTACTCTGGTACCAAATGATAAAATAAGGAAAGCATCAACAACAGTAAGATGAACCCTAAGTTAATCAACAGTAGGAACAACTAATAGTGCTGATAAGTGAGACAATAGGAAATATAAGACATTGTTAACATGTTCGATGACACTCCGTCTACGTCTAGGGCTCATCTTACTTGCCTCTGCTCTGGAGCTCTTTTCTCCCTGTCCTCTCTTTTTTGTCTTCCTTTCTTTCAAATTTCTCCTTCTCTGTCCTCCTATATCTTTTTCTTCCATCCGAATTGCTTACAAAATTAACAATTACATTGTGAATCTACTACATCTATTCCTCTAATAACTTATTCATTGGAAACAAAAGAAAGTTTGTTCATTGAAAGGCACAAAAGAGATGAAAATTAAGAATCCTTCTCTTTACTGATATTGATGAGTTACTTGAGCTTCGGCAATTTCTCATCGGCTCAATTCTTACCAAGTTTGATAAAAATCTAACCAATGGAGATAAATACTTTTATAACATTCAAATGAATATTAAAGCATTTGTAAAAAAATGCTTTTACAACATTCAAATGTACATTAAGAATAAAAAAATCTAAAAATCACACAATGGTTTCTCAAAGTAAAAGGCCACAAGTTTAAAGACCTTATATGATTAAGCCTTCAATCCTCGGGTCCTTTTGCTAAAAAAGCCATGTTTAAATTTAAGCTTTCTATACAAATTTCAAATATGAACAGAAGCAAGTAGCATAAGAGAAAAAACCATAAACATACTAAACTAAAATGAAAATAAACTAAATGATCATGAAAAAAGAACTTATAATTAGAAGAACCTGAAAATCAAGTTATGAAAGAAAGCAAAAGAGAAAAGAAATGTACAAATGAAACATGTAAAAAAAAGACGAAAAATGCAACAATACCACGAAGGAAGAGGCCGTGACAGAGATGAAGACGGAAGAAGTGGCAGAAGCAAATATAGCGACAGTCACGAAGAAAGAGGTGAGCAGTGGGTTGGGGGGGGGGGGGGGGGGGGGTTGGTGTTTAAGTGAACAATGACGACATTGTGTGAGCGAGCTGGGAGAGTGAAAAAATTAGGGTTAAAGTCATGGGTAGGAAATGAGACCTGAAAGTTTCATATCTATTTTGTAGGGGAACTCCTAACGCCGTTAAGCGAGAACTCTCGACGCCTTATAGTCGTTGAGAGTTAATCTGGAACTCTTGACACCTTTCTTAATGGTGTCGAGAGTTCCCCTATAAAAACATTTTTCTCAACTAAATCCTAATTGTATTGTACGATGTCAGGATTAATGGTTTACTCTCGATGCTTGCTACAGTTCGTCGAGAGATATCATTTCTCTCAACCCACTATCTCCCAATGGTTATTTTGCGTGTTAGGAAATTGCTTTTTTCTTTTAGTGATAATTGATAATTTATTTTATTGATTTAATTTTTTTTTTGTCATAATTAGACTCCTTCCAAAATTTATTAAATATAGTTTTTCCAAACAAAAAATATTTGAGAATTAAAATTTTCTCTCCCAACAATCAGTGATAGAATCCAAATTTTGCTATATCTCGTAAATATTTTAATTTATTTTGCTATTTTTAAAAATATCAAAAATTAAAACACCAAAATTATATTCTCCCTAAAATGAAAAAATGAACAAAAATATTTTTTATAAAATTATTTTATTTAAAACAAAAGAACGAAATGAAGCTTATTTTATGTTTATTTTTATTTAAAAAGTTAGTGGATCTTAAAAATATTGAAAAAGACACAAATGCACCAAGAAATAAAATTCCGGACAAATTTAGGGATTTTACGAAAACAAATTAAACACTTTAAATTGCTTTTAAGCTAAATTAATACTATTTTTACATAAAAATACATTAATGTACTTTCACATTTGATACAATCTAAACGTGCGTATTTCTAATTTTTACACCTTGTTTGATAATAATAAATTGAAAATTTTCGTTTGATGATAAAAAAAATTTAGAAAAAAAAAACTGTTTATAACATCTCTTTTTTGCATATTGCAAATTTGACAAATGACGTTAATCTAATGATAATCTGCTTTAAAATTTGTTATTTTTATAATTTAAAAAATGTGAGTGAGATTAACTCTATTATCATATTTCCTTTTGCTATTTTTTGCAAACTCCCTCAACAAATTCATAAATGTTATAAAATTTATTTTAGTCACCGACAAATATATGTCCCAAGGTAGTTTTTAAATTTTCAACTTTAGATTAAAGTAGAGTTAGAAATTTAAAATAATGACATTTTCATGGCTATAATATCCTAATTATTTTTTTTTTCTTTTATGAGAGAATAATATCCTAATTATTTCTTTTTTTTTTTCTTTTATGACAGAATAATATCCTAACCAGTTGTTTACACTACCAAACTTTTACTTGAAAATGACAACATTGAAACTTCAATGAATTGATGGGACAAATAATGATAAAACATGGAATTAAAGTTTTGGGGGACAAAAATGTAATTTAAATGCATTTTATTTCTTTTAGAGAAATGATTGAAGAATAATTTCACGTTTTAAATTTAGTGGAGAGGAGAAAATTTAACATAAAATGTAATAATAATGCAAATAGTGTTTTTGTTTAGAAACTAAATTAAAAAGAATGTGATAAATAGTCTATTGAGCATATTGATTAGGATGTATTGTAGGGTTCCATATTTTGGAAAAGGGACAAGTGGGTCAAGTGCATCACATAATGCCACCAAAAGTGAAAATCATTTGTTTATTCCACTTTCCATATTGATAGGTAAATTACCATTTGCCAGGTTCAATTAATTTATACTATGTGGAATTCAAAAACTAATAATTATAATAATAATAAATAGAGCGACGTAAATTGTGTTTATAAGATATGAATTATACTAATGTATAGATTATAATAGCATGAGAATGCTATAAAAGTGTCTGTCTAGTAGAGATGTTGACCCGTTATATATTCTTTTTTAAGAAAAATAAATTACAATAATTTATATTTTAAATGTAGATTATTTTAGTCTATATTCGATGCATACAAACAAAGAAGAAAAAAAAGATGATGAGTAGAAAATTACACACAAGGGAACATGGAAGGATTTTAAGTTGCAATAAATAGTTGAGTATGTAGATTACTTTGGGTTGAAAAGATAAATAACGAAACAAAACATTTCATTTTGAAATTAAAAAAGAATGGGAAAATGAATTCCAGAGTTATTATATAATTATGAATTAGGAATGGACCAAAATATCCCAACCTCGAATACGTACATCTAAGATTTCATTTCAATTAAGAGTCGGATATTTTCAAATCCTATTAAAATAGTCACTAATCTAAAAAAAATCTAAAATTCAATCATAACTATCAAGTTTCTATAAACTATATATCCCAAACAATTATCATTTAAAAAAATTATAAACTACAGAAAAACATAATATTCACAACATAAAAATTAAATAACACATGATTTTTAAAAAATATTAAATAAAACAGGTAGATTTGAAATTATTTAGGTAGAAGAGGAGTAGAGAGAAGATATTTTACTAAAATATTGTTGTTTTTAAAATTTATTATTAAAATAATATTATTCCAAAACAATTTATCCAAATAGTGTTATTCTTTTTCTTTTTTTTTTCTTTTAAATCTCCTTTCAGTAGGACGAGTTCTCAAACTAAAGTTATTCCAAAACAATTTATCAAAACTAGTCCCTAGTTATTAAAAAAAATGGTATTTCTAAAAATAGCAAAATAAATTAAAATATTTTACAAATTATAGCAAAATTTTGGATTCTATCATTGATAGTCTTCTATCACTATAGCATATAAATAACTATCAGTGATAAAATTTACTATAAATTGTAAATATTTTGTAAAATCTACTATTTCTAAAAATTTTCTAAAAAGAATTTAATTAAAAAAAACGGTGAAGACATGGATATTCACTGTCTTCACACTTTTATTTAAACTTTTCTATTAATTTTTTTTTTTCTTTTCAATCACTTAGAAAAACTTATTTAATTATTTTTCTTTGATATCATTTTCTTAATTATTTTTGAAAAAAATATAAAATTTAATTTTTAATTATTATATATATATTTTAAAATAATTCTTTTAAAATCTTGATTTTAACCATTTTAGAATCATTATTAATATTAATATTGTTGAGAAAGAAAATAAGGTCAAAAAGTAAAAATAATTATCAAATTTGATTCTAGACTACTAGATATTAGGAAATTCCTATCCTAATTTTGGTAGAATCAAAATAAATCCTACTCAAATATCGTATAATGGTTCCATATAAGTTATATAATAATTTTTTCTTCTTTAATATTCAATTTCCTTACTGACTTAGAAATTATTGATGTAATGTGAGGGTACCAAATCTAAATGATCTCACTTAACTTCTTCTTACACTATAAATATAAACGGTCGTTTAGCAAGATCATTTAGATTTGTAGTGAAAGAAGAAGTTAAGAAGGACACAATACTTAATAATGAAAAAAGAATAAGAAGATGACATTGAAGATGAGAAATGACAAAGAAGGAAAATATTATGGAAGAGGAGATGAAGAAATCAAGAGTAGAAATGAGAATATGAAGAAGGAGAAGTACTAATATGAAGAAGATGCACAGACATTCAATGTGAAATTCAAAATCAACAAGAAAATAACACGCAAAATATTTGTCATTTATGATGTTTATAAATGGTCATTTGATAGATAGTGTCAATGAGGTTGATTATGACCAACCTCCATGTGAAAACTTAAATAGAATGTAGGATCTAATTTGGCATAAACTTAAATGCAGAACATTGTGCGATGATACATAAATGCTAGCTAACAATAAATATAGATACTTTAAAACATATACTGATGATGAATTCAAAGAGATGGGCTTGATGGTTGTGAACATGAATTTTCCTCAAATACATTCAATGAGTTGGACATTAATGAGTAGATAGCGTTCGGGAACACAATCCAATTATAGTCCCGGTGGTGACTGACAACATGGAATTGTATAAGAGAATGATTTGTGAAGACAAAAAATACTAACATATGGTCAAGTGTTTTGCTATTAAAAGTCACGCCCCATATGAAGTAGTATAATCAACACAGAAAAAGTGAATCATTCGATGTAAGAAGTCGGAAGAGGGAGAAAAAAAAATTAGTATTAAATTAAAAAATATGAATTAGTTAAAATAATTCTTATTTAAAACGACGACCACAACAATTTTTAATTCAAAATTTTTCTTATTTTTTAAATTCTTAATTTAATACATTTTAAACTTTTTTTTAACTCAACACATTTTAACTAATTTCTTAAAACTCTTTCCTCACATTTTAACTAAGGGGAGTTTTTAAAAAGAGTAGATTTTACAAAATATTTACAACCTATAGCAAATTCTATCACTGATAGTCATTGATATGCTATAGTGATAGAAGACTATCAGTGATAGAATCCAAAATTTTGCTATAACTTGTAAATATTTTAATTAATTTTGCTATTTTTAAAAATTCACATTTTAATTAAATTTAAAAAATTAAACTATAAGGATGGAGAATAAAAATTAAAAAGAAATAGAATCAAGACTCGACCAAGGAGGGAGAATAAAAACTACATTATTTCAATAAATAGTTTTGAAAGAGCACTAATTTGATAAATAGATTTTGAAAAATTAACATAAACATAAATTGGAAAATAAGAAAAAATGTTAAAAAGAAATTTCACCAATTTAAAAATACAAATAATACATTTTTTTAATAAGTTTCATTAACAATAAAATTGAATCAATTTTTTCATAAAAGAATAGGTTATTTTGTTAGAGAAAAAAATAAATTTATTTTAAATTAAAAACAAACAAGAATTTAAATTTCGTACAATTGAAACAATAAAGAAAAATAAAATTTAAATAGAACAAACAAATAAAAAATTTATAAAAAATAATAAATAAAAAAACAGATGAGAGAGAATACAAAACAAATTTATTTGACAATACACAAAATAAAAATGGTCGAGTCTTGAAGACTCGCTCATAGAGAGAATAAAAAATAAATGGGTGAGAGAATACAAAATGGAGAGAGAGAGAAAATTTGATTATTTTTCTAAATAATTTCGAGAGTGCATTACTTTATTATATATAGTTTTCAAAATTGCAATATTAATATAATTATTCACTGGACTGGACAGAGGCATTCAGTAGTTAATTTCATGTCAAAATCATTAAATAAATAAACAGAATTTTCAAAAATAGAAAATTTATAAAACAACTACAATTTATAGCAAATTCTATCATTGATAGTTATTTATATGTTATAGTGATAGAAGACTACAGTGATGGAATCCAAAATTTTGCTATAACTTATAAATATTTTAATTTATTTTTCTATTTTTAAAAATGTTCCTAAAAATCCCACCATACTTTAGTATTTTATATGCATTCACCTAAAAAGAAAAAAAATTAATAAAAAAGACAACCAAATCATCTTATTTTATCGAAAAAAAAATTATTACAAAATTTTATATAAATAATAGAAAAACTATTATAAATACTACAAATATAGATGCCTATTAGTGTGTTTGGCCATATGTCAAACTCTTTAATCATCTAAGTTTAATGTCATGTGTCTATAAAATATTCACTCTTAGTGTCCATGTAATCCACCACCTACTTGCTACTTTTCCTTTAAATATAGTGTTTAAATATTCAACACCTACTTCACCTTTCTTCAACCCGTTTCATCCTTTCTCGATTTCCATACGAAATCATTTCGTCGTCTCTTGAATCGTTATCGACCACATTGTTTTTGGTTTAATGGCTGGGAAAAATAAATCCCCCTTTTTCCCTCAACTCATCTTCGACCTCTTCTGTTCTTTTTCTTTGGTATTCGTTTTCTTGTGGGAAAAAAACCTCTCTTCCCCTAATATTTTTTTCTCTCCCACTCTTCTTTCTTCCACTATTTAGTTGAAGGCTTCACTCACTGTGTTGCCTTCAAAACAAATGGGTTTCTCCTTTCGGTTTCGTTGAACGGTTGGGTTTAGACTTTGCCTCCAAAACTCAAACGATTGCATGTTCACCACTTATATCGGTGAACATGCAATTCCGACTTGGTTTTTCCCCTTCCACTTTCCCTTGCCGCTTGGACACCCATTTGCCGAGCGAATTTCTTTTTCCACTGATTTGGACACTTGCTACACTATCCTTACTATCATTTTGTGCATATAGAATGTTTGAGCAAGGTATGGTTGGAAGTAAGCGGTTGGAACTCGAGTTTCTTCAAAGTCGATGATGAGGATTACAAAGTACTATTCTGATTTTTTTTTTCTCATTACTTTTGTTTTCATTCAATTTGCTTCCATATAGGTGCATATTTTGGCATCTCAATTAGAAACCACAATGTTGTCTTTTTGATGTTGTTTGAATCAAATTATTTTTATTCTTCCTACCATTCCTCGTATTGCAATTTCGGTCATATTTTGTAATGGGTGTCTCTAATTATAGAATACTCGTGTGATTTTTTTTTTCTGATTACTTTTGTTTTCATACAATTTGCTTCCATATATGTGCATATTTGGGCATCTGGATTATAAACTACAATGTTGTCTTTTTGTAATTGTTTCAATCAAATGTTTTTATTCTTCCTACGATTCCTCATATTGCAATTTCAGGCATCTTTGTAATGGGTGCCTCGGATTACAAAGTACTTGTGTGAAATTTTTTTTTCTTTATGATTACTTTTGTTTTCATTCAATTTGCTTCCATATATGTTCATATTTGGGCATCTCTATTAGAAACTAAAATGTTGTTTTTTTCGTAATTGTATGCATCAAATGTTTTTTTTTCTTCCTACCATTCCTCGTATTGCAGTTTTGGACATTTTTTGTAATGGGTGTCCCTGTTATGTTTCCATATTAATTCTTTTGTCATTTCATGCTTCCATATTTTTTGTTCCAATTTAGTTGCAATAAATATGCCTACTGTATTTACCTATGAAAACTGTTCTATCTATTTCCAATGAACTCCCATTCGTCCATAACCCTGCAATGTATTTGTTCAATCCTATTGTTCTGTGGTAGCTTATGCATTTGTCTATCCATAGCCTTTCTTTGTCCTCACTGTGGTAGGTTTTGACTATTTTCTCCCTTTTATGTACATATCTGTCATTTGCAGAGATTCTCTTCTCTTTTTTTTTTTTTTTTGGGTTCAATAAAAGCATAATTTATTGACCACCTATCCATCTATATATACCTCTTCATTTGTTGTTTTATTGTTTGCTATTTTTGTGCTGTTTTTCTTCTTCCTGTCTTGCTTCCTCCTCCGTTGCTTCTTGTTTTGGTAGGTAAGTTACTTTTGCTTTCTTTTTTTTTTCAAATTCCAGTCGTCCTTATATGTTTAGTTAAGATCCATGTTACGAATCATGTGTGTGTCTGCAGTTGTTTTCAGTTTTGTGTTCTGTTTAGGGCATAGTATAGGTCATGGTTTCCTTTGCAATGATATACCATGTTTCACACAGCCCTATGAACTTGCAAATCATACTGAACTATTTTTTGCAAACTCTGATTTTATTTGTTGTTCATTTTCTAAGATTGTTTGTATGCATTTCCATCCCCATACTTCGACTGTACCTCCTTTTCATGTATACTTTGTATTGATGTTTCCACAACTAGATCCAGTTCGTTACATTGAACGGATTTAAATCCTCAGAGGCATGACTTTTTTTAAAATAAAACGGTGTCATTTTCTTAATCGTTTTAACGAGCCTTGTTTTTTCATTTCAACATCAACATTCTTCCAAAGTGTACGGTACGTAATCGCTACATTTTCTCCCTATACTTCTTTATTGCTACTTGTGTTTGCCCGAAATACTCATTTCATTCCTTTGTTTTCAGGGGAGCCGACTCCATATTTACGTCGTGAGAGGTACGAGGCATTGGTGTTTGTAGTACATATCTTGTTTTCTTTGTTTTTGTACGTTTTTAAGGGTGTATACTATAATGTATTTTGAACATTATTGGCCGTTATTGGTTGTTAATTAACTTTTTTCTTTTTTGTCTTATAATATTGTATGTTTTTTTTCCGCATACATAGTACTTTATTTATACTTCATTATACGACCTATATATTTCATTCCCATAGTTTTCCAATATTTAGTTCAATTCCGCAAACGTTAAATTTGAAATAAAATACCTATCGCTAGCTTTTAACCATAATGGCGACTTCTTGTTTCATTAACTGTTGCAACTCATACTATTTTTGTATGGATTTAAAACACAGTTGACCATTATTTTTTACTAAAATATGGGTTTAGGGTTTTCAGAAACATGATGAATAATTATTAAGCACATAATTTTGCATTAAAAAAAATGGAATTTTGCCTTTCCTGATATGAACTATTCTTAGCGACCCTTTTAAAACAGAACACCATGACTTTGAAAAACCGTCGTAGTAACGCACAGTGCATACACTTTTTAAATAGTAGATAATATCCTAAGAATAAAAAAATGTTGTTCAATTTTCCTAACACATTAAAAAATCATTTCAAGGAACTAAAGGGTCCTGCATGATCTTTTTTTTAAATAATGGGTTTAGAATTCCTGATTTTAGTTACGAAACAAAATGGATAGAGTGCTCGAATAAGTTCGTTTTACTTCACTATAATTATGCACTGTAGGTGTGATAGCATTGTAGTTAGAACAGTAGATTGTAAGGTCGTTGTCGCTACCATCACATGGACCCAAAAAACATATGTGCAATATTAACCGTGTTGATAGTCGCCCAACGTCAGTTATTGCTGATTTCGGAGGTACTGAAGAACGACAATAAGCGGGTGACACATACACCCTATGAGAGTATTTATCAAATTAGACAACTTGCCTATTTTCGTATGATACACGCCTCCGACCTCGCTTATCGCCAAAGTACTTGAATGGATAGAAGGACTTTTGCCATTCTATGTCACTTACTAAGGACAAGTGCTGGTCTAACGTCGACAGAAGTCGTCGATGTGGAGGAGATGGTCGCGATGTTTCTACATATACTGGTGCACGATGTGAAGAATTAAGTTATCCAACGAGACTTTGTGCGGCTCGAGGATATTATTTCTCACCATTTCAACCTCGTGTTGTTAGCTATGATACGACTGCACGATGAGCTGCTGAAGAAATCATAGCCAATAACAAACACATGCACCGATCAACGATAGAGGTGCTTCGATGTTTGACTAGTCTTCTAATCCATTTTGATAAGGTAGCCCGAGCATAGTACTTAGCTGCAGTTTTTTCAATTATGCAGAATTGTCTTGGAGCATTGGATGAGACTTACATAAAGGTGAACGTGTCCGTTTCCAATCGTCTTAGGTATAGAACATGTAAGGGCGAAGTTGCCACAAACGTGCTCTGCTTCTGTGACACGAAAGACGACTTCGTATTCGTGTTGGTTGGCTGGGAAGGATCGGCAGCAGATTCTCACATACTCCACGATGCTATATCACGACTCAACAGACTGCAAGTTCCAAAGGGTAAGTGGTGTTTGAACCAAGACGACATCAAATCAAGGAATTTGCATATGCTCAAATTAAGTAATGTCACTATCGTGACATGATTTTACTATCTATGCAACACGAGATATCCTAACGTCGAAGGATTTCTTGCTCCATACAGAGGACAAAGAGTGGCGTGGATCTGGTAATGCACCATGTAATGCGAAAGAGTACTTCAACATGAAACATTCGTCGGCACAGAATGTTATTGAGCGAGCATTTGGTGTGTTAAAGGGTCGCTGAGCACTACTACGCGGCAAGTCTTACTATCCCATGTACGTTCAATGTCGTACGATTTTGGCATGTTGCTTTCTACACAATCTCTCATAAATCAAGAGATAAGAGATGGCGCATGCTGATTTTTCAGACGAACTGGACGAGGGAGACTCAACCTATGCGATGACCGGAGGTGACGAAATTCACTTCATTAAGAACTCCAACGAATGGACAAAGTGGAGGGACGAAATGGCAGCAGAGATGTTCATTAAATGGCAGTTGCGTAATCAGTAGATTCTATGTGTCCATTTAGTATCGCTGTATTATAATTAAGTTAGATAGGGTTTGTCATCCTTTTAGTTGAATGTATGCTTCCATCAATAAAATTAATGGCTACATATCCAATACAAGATTTAAATTGCCATTTTATGTCGTTAATTTTATATTTTTTTACATATTTAACTTACTGATTTGTGTGCCTTTATTTCAATTTTTAGTATGACAACTAGTCACATGCACCGAAGCATGTGTGGACAAAGGAGGAGGAGGCAACTCTCGTGGAGTGTTTGGTGGAGTTGGTCTCAATGGATGGATGGAAGTCGGATAATGACACGTTCAGACCAGGTTATCTGACACAGCTTCTTCGGATGATGGGTGTGAGTTATCGGGCTGCAATGTTCGTGTCACTACTTTTATTGACTGTCGCATAAAGACGTTGAAGCGCTCCTACTAGGCAATTGCAGAAATGCGGGGACCTTCATGTAGTGGGTTCGGCTGGAATGAGGATGCAAAGTGTATAGTTGTTGAGAAAGAATATTATTCGACAGCTGGGTCAGGGTATGTGAAAAATATAACTGTACAATGTTATTAATTTTTACTAACATCTGACACTAGTCTCATGTATGTAGACCCATCTTGCGGCCAAATGGCTCCTTAACAGGTCATTCTCATTTTATGACGAATTTTCCTATGTCTTTGGAAAAGATAGGGCAACAAAAGCATGTACGAAGTTCTTTGCAGACGTAGACTCGAACGTTTCGCCCGGGTTTGAGGATTTTGCACACGTGGATCTGAACGATATATGGAATTTCTTCCATGTCCAGTCATGGGTTTAACATGTCCCTTGATGACGTCGCACGCTCTAGTCGAGCAAGTGATCCTAGGACATGTTCGAGTGGCTCAAAGTGGAAGCGAGGAGGGAAGAATTTGGAAACAAGTGATGTCATTAAGGATGCCATGACCTGCCAAACCGACCAGCTGAGGCTCATTGCAGAATGGTCACGTTTGGCACTCGAGGATGAAAGCAGTACCCGTAGGATTGTTGTTCGAGCATTGCGTGTCATACTTGAGCTTAGTAGGTTGGACAGGGCACAATATAATCGAATACTGATGAACAATTTAGCCAACATGAAGGGTTTCCTCGAATTTGTAGACGACAAGAAGCTTGACCACTGCACGGTGATCCTACGAGGCGCTATCTGATTGTTTCCTTTAATTCCATAGACTATTAATGTTTTTTATGACTCTACCTGTTAACTGTTCTTGAATTATTGTTCTAATGACTTTGAACATTCGTGTTTTTAGTTTCAATTATTCATGTTTATTTAATGCAGTTATGTATGAAGTAGTTTATTTCTTTTATATACATACATACATATATACATACATATATATCTATATATATATATATTTGCAATCATTTTTCAGCTTTTATGTAGTTTCGTCACAAAAAATAATTGAAATTGTGAATGTAATCAAACGTAAAAAATAATCGTCAACTACTTCATATGGATGTTACCAATGCACGAATTAAGTCAATTGCTTCACATAACGTCAGACGTTTTGGTAAACAAAAAAGTTATTCACTTTGTCTATTGGATTTTAAATATGAATTTGATAAAAAAAATTAATTAAAAAAATAAATACATAACATTACTACTAACGTAACCCTTCCCCCAAACACATCTTATCATAAAACTATCATAACCATACCCACATAACACTTTCCCCCCAAACATATCTTGTCATAAAACTATCATAATACTACCTAAATAACCCTTCCCCCAAACACATCTTATCATAACACTACCCACATAACACTTCCCCCAAGCACATCTTGTCATAACACTATCATAATTCCACGCACATAACCCTTTTCCCAAAAACCTCTTATCATAAAACTAGTTTTATCATAACCCTAACCCTTCTATAACCCAACTCTTCCCCCAAACGCCCCATAAAAATTAACATCTCCGTTCATTTATGTGTTTTCTATGCTATTAGCCTACTTTAATAGGTACCTATAATTACATTAATAGTTTTAGAGGCACCATTTTCCATTATCTTTAAAAAATAACCTAATGGGGTAAAACTTTACATGCAAAATTAGAGCAAAATATCATGGAGACCCCTAACATAATATTATGAGAGTTTGAAAGAAATATGTAAAATTAAAAGTCTAACTTTTGGTAAAATCAAATCCATCTTTTTTCCTAAATGGTAATTTATTTTCGAACACATTGACCGAGTCTTCCACCAAGGGTTTTGCACCTCTATTAATATTTCTTGGAACATCATCATTCTCTTGTATGCAGATTGTATACATTTGGGTTTCAAATCCACTCTTTTCAAAATTCATTTTCTTAAATAGTTGTTAGAATCACCTATATATTTGACACCCGTAACCCTTTTATTTCCATCATTTTTAATCCTAACAGCTATATATATATTTCTTTGTATTAATTAAAATAACTGTTACTAGGAATATTAATTTTTATTATATTTTGTAAATAGTTTCAATATTTTTTTTTTTAAATCTCCCTATATTATATGTTTTATATGTTTGTTTTGAGACTGAAATCAACCTTTTACACAAAAATTTCTGTTAAATTCAATGTATTGCTCTATTTTATCTATATGTTGATTTGGAATTGGAATCTTTAATGGCCTGTTATATACAATATATTTCCATATATCATTTTGTATACTTGTTATATGTTGCTCTAATATCTGTGAATGTGAGATTGATATCAGAATTTATGTCTGTCTGCTATATATTCAAGATACAATAATATTTCATATATCCCTTTGTATATTTATAGTGTTGATAGGATATGTGTAAATCAAGGCTTGAAACAGATTAAGACGGATGCGGCTCTATTATACGTTCAGCATACTATTTGATATATCCTTTTGTATATATTATTCTACACACCATTTGTAAACACAAAAATCAAATAAAGATATATACTTTGTAGTATACTACATGCACGTATATTACATGAATCAACAGGGTTCTGTTGATTGAATGAACAAGAAAATATACCATGATGTATAGAAAATATATGATTACAAAACTTTACAATTCTGATTAGGTATAATAGAACAAAGTAATATATCAAATAAACAGAGTATATAATGGCACTCACAAGCATATAGAGACAAAACAAAATTTTGACATTGAAATATATTGTATTGAAAAATAAATTCTAATCTAAATCAATAACATACCAGAAATTGAAATCGAAGATGTGCCATGCAACAATCGAAATAGTAAATTGAACCATCAAAGCAAGTGGAAAATTATAATAAAAATTGAAGGTGAAAAAGGAGAAGACTACCGGCCAAACCCCCACCAAATGACGGACGAAGGAAGACGACAAAAACTCATAACCTGCCAACCAAACAAACTTAATTACCTAAAAATATTGCTCACATGTAATGATAATATTTCAGGGGCATTCTTAAAAATAGCAAAATAAATTAAAATATTTACAAGTTATAGCAAAATTTTGGATTTTATTACTATAGTCTTCTATCACTATACCATATCAATGACTATCAGTAATAGAATTTGGTATAGGTTGTAAATATTTGGTAAAATCTACTATTTTTAAAAATTCTCCAATATTTTACATCACAAAAGAATAAAATAATAAATGAAAACACAAACATTAACTACAATTATTCCTTAATTCAACGAATATTTTTTACCCAAATCAATTATTTTTTATAAAAAAAATATAGGAAAAACATAAACGACTAACAAGAGAGAATGTGCAATCGAGTTAATTAATTGGGGAATTTTTAAAAATAGTAGATTTTATAAAATATTTACAACCTATAGCAAATTCTATCGCTGATAATCATTGATATGCTATAGTGATAGAAGACTATCAGTGATTAGAATCCAAAATTTTGCTATATCTTGTAAATATTTTATTTTATTTTGCTATTTTTAAAAATGCCCTTAAAAAATTATACAAACAGAAAATAACATATTGAGATTTTTATAACAAAAAAACATATTGAAGATTGGAATATAAGAATCGACTCCTCACCTTAAGGATTCTAGAAAATTGGGCTCTCAAATTTCCTAGATTCTGTTGTCGGATATTTTTTAAAAAAAGAAAATTAACTGAAAATATTAGAAAAAATTAAACAACTATTAGCAAGAATATATTAAATGAATCATAAAGCAAACACAAACATTTAAATAAGCATATATGTACAAAATGTAAAATAAACAACAATCTAAAGAGTAAAATAAAATATGAAACAGAACAAAGGATAAGCTTGGCCTGTTCATCCACCAAGGATAAGCATGGGATGCTTTTAGACAGCGACTTGATTGATTGGACTGCTCGAGTATGCTCGTCCGTCCACGGCTTTGGAGATGGATGCCTAGACGATCGATATGAGGGAATCAACAGTCCAAGCCAATCAGAAGACAGCCGGGTGACTTCATTATCTTCTGTTTCCAGGAGATGTTCAGCAAATGTATTGACAACGGAGTTGAAATCGGCTTGGGATCCGGCTCCGGCAAGGGAAGACATAATCGCGTTTTTGGCAAGGAGGAAACTCTCGTCTTCTTGCCTCGTCATGTCTTGGAGATGAACATTGGCCTTGAACCAATCCTTCATCTTGTTGACTTCCAGGTGTGAAAAATTGAACTTTTCCCACCATTTGATTCTAAGGGATTTGCTTAGGGCCTTGAAATTTCCTGAGGGTCCTAGCTGGAAATTCCAGCAAAAGATCCACGGAATTTGGAAATACAAAGCAAATCTAAACGTCTTGGAAAGGGGAGACTAATAGATACTTTGTTGGAAGAGGTGGTATGAACGTTGAACTTCAACGGGGAAGATCTCCTCGGAAAGTCCAAAATACATCCACCAATTTTGAAACCAGTTAGGGAAGTGCATCTTGTAAGCTTGCTTACAAAATGTCACAAACCAAGAATGGTTGAAAGGTTGAAGCCAAAATACAAAATACCATGCCTTGGTATAGTCACGGTAGTTGTAAGATGTTGGTTTGAAGGGACGAGAGAATTTCTTACCGACAAACATTCCCTGTTTCCAGGAGGAAGGAGTGAGGACTCGGAAAATTCTCAGCTTGGAATAAATGATCTTGGAATGATCATTTCTATCTGGAATATGAGTAATTTCAGCGGATTTGTAGTCGATTAAAATGTACTCATAGAAGGTCCGGATTTGGACAGATCCTTTGGCAGAAAATGGAAGCCATGAGGAAATATTTGGTTACAGACTTCTTGGACAGAAGGTCCATCGAATTCTGTTTCAATGGTTAAATCCACCATTGTAGTCTTGGTGAAATAACCTTGAATTGGAGGTCTAGGCTGAAAAACCCTAGGCCTACCTACTTGAGAAAACGAGGAAGGATTCCTCGGAATTGGAGATCTTGAGGAAGAAGCGGCTGGGGAAGCAGTACGCTTGTTTGGAGTTGAAACACCAGAAGGGTCTGTTTAAATGGTCAAAGTCCTTAGAGAGGAACCTTGACTTCGCCTGGATACTTGTTCGAACTGCAAGTCCATGGCCTAATTGTCTGCACTCATCGGAGCTGATGCAGATGATTGACCTAAGGGTTGATTTCCCTTAGAAGGAGGAGTAGTTCCTGAGGAGGAAGCTACTGATTGAAGGGAATAGTTTTGAGAACTATTCTGCTACTGCTGCGGTGGTCGCGAAGGTGGCCGTTGCCGGTCGGAAGGAGGTTGCATGAGAGGCAGATTGGGAGTTTCTCAAGAGGTGTTCTCTTGAGAGATAATCTGCTAATGAGTTCTCGCTGCCTTTTATAGGCACGATCTTGAAATCGAAACAGGACAAGATCGCTTGCCACTTGGCAAAGATCTGCTTGGAGATAAGATTCTTGACTTCATTCTCAAAGATAAACTTGGACGCCTTTGAATCAGTCCTGATGACGAACTCCTTGTTGATAAGGTCGCCTTGGAACTTTTGGACGTTAAGTACTATTGCTAATACTTCCTTCTTGACGGTGGAATAGTTCTTCCGTGCACTATTCCAGACTCCGGAATGGTAACGGACAACAGAGATTTTACCGTTAAGTTTCTGCTTGAGAATGCCGCCGTAACCGATATCGGAGGCATCGGTGTCAATGATGAGTTTGGCCTGTTCATCCACCAAGGATAAGCATGGAATGCTTCTGGCCAGCGACTTGATTGATTGGACTGCTCGAGTATGCTCGTCCGTCCACGGCTTTGGAGATTTCTTCCGTCTGTCGTAGAGTGGCAGACAAATTGAACGGAAATCCCGGATGAAATCACCAATGTAGTTGACGCAACCCAAGAAACGCTGTAGCTGCGTTTTGTCTTGTAGTACATCTGAGAATTTGTCCACGAATTCCAGAGACCGTTCAATGGGCTTGATGATTCCTTGATTAATGTCATAGCCAAGAAATCTGATCCTGGTTTGAAACAACTTGATCTTTGGTTGGGATACCACAAGACCATTGGACTTGATGACATTTAGGAATACCTGCAGATGCTTGAAATGTTGATCCACTGAACTTGAAAATACCAAGACATCGTCAATGTAGACGATCGTGAACTCTTGATATTGGTTGAAGATTTCGTTCATAATCCTTTGGAATTCGGACGGTGCATTCTTCAGTCCGAAAGGCATGACATTCCATTCGTGCTGACCAAATGGAACATTGAAGGCCGTCTTGTAACGGTCGGCTGGATGAATCTGGATTTGCCAAAATCCTGACTTCATGTCGAACTTTGAGAAGACCTTTGCTAAAGTGATCCGCTTTAGCAAGTCTTGGCGATTAGGAATTGGGTACCTAATCCACTTGAGGGCTTTGTTGAGAGGCTTATAATTGATGACAAGCCTTGGAACTCCTCGTTCTTGTTCAGCCTGCTTGTTGACGTAAAAGGCCGCGCAAGACCACGGGCTTTTGGAAGGGCTTATTAGACCTTTGTTGAGGAGATATGCTATTTATTCGGAGCAGACTTTGACTAAATCCCTGTTCATCTGAATGGGCCGAGCCTTGGTAGGGATTTGGGCTTCCTTGAATTCGTCAACATATGGTAGGGTCACCATATGCTTCTTCCTGTTCCAAAACGCATTTGGAAGGCTTGAACAAACATCCCTTTCAAGCTTCTATTGTAAGCTTCAGATTTTGAGTTGAACAGATGGCTTGTTGATCTGGGAAGCCACCTTACTGGACTTGACCTCGTCTTGAAGGAACTCGATCTGTTTTTCTTTCCTGGCGATGCGATTGATGTACTGATGAATTTCTTCTTCAACGGTGTTGATGTATTAGGAGTTATTGAACTAATAAACTCGAAAGTAATTTCTTTGTCAAACTTGGTTGAGACTATACCCTTGCTGGAGACATGGAAAAGATATATCTGGGTTAGGAATGGTATTCCTAAAATGATCCCTTCATTAAGGTTTTTAACCAAAATGAATGTGTTGATGAGGCACACGTTTCCCTTGCAAATGTGCACTTTGGACAGCTTGAACTGGATGTTAAGCGGACCGCCGTTGGCTCCACTCAGAGACTCCTTTGTCTTTTCAAAATACTTAGAAGGTACGAGGCCTTCTTGAATGACATTTTGATCTGCCCCTGAGTCAACGAGAGCGACTGCTTCGAGAAGAAAGTCCTTTACCTTGAAGACTATCTTCGTTATCCACTTTTGACTTTGAGATTTGCTGATGTAGTTGATGACTCCGGCTTCAACTGGTTCTTCAATCATCAGCGCCTTTCCTGATATCTGTCTTTCAGGATTGGAAGAGGAGGTTCCCGGAACTTCCTTTAGGCTTGAGGCTTCTCGGAATGCTTGAAAGGCTTCTTCCAATTTGATAACCTTTACTTCGTGGTTAAGGTCTTCAATTTGAATAGGCTTCTTCGTCTCGCCTTTGATTCGATTCAGGATGTCTTGAAACGAATAGATGATCGGACTTTGAATCGTCTTCTGAGGGTTGTGTTCCTCAATACTCTGCCTTAGCTTGAGGAGGCAGGATTGCTTGGAAGACGCATCAGGTAATTCCTCGATAAGATCAAAAAGACGTTCTTGATCTTTCGTGATGACATTGATATGACCGAAACATTTGCTGGCACACCTTCCTGTGCAGGGAATTGCTCCGTCTTCATCACTTGAGTCACTTTGAGAATAGAAGGCATCTTCGCTCGAAGATCCTTCTCGATGAGAACGTTGATACCTTCTTCGTCTGAAGAGGACTCGGTTTGAGAAGAGGTATCGTCATCTGATCTGATGGCGTAGAGAAGAGACTGTCTGGTTTCTTCGTCCATAGTCAGGGAATTGATTTTATCCTTTAGAGGACAATTGTTGGCAAAGTGACCTCTTCGGTTGCACTTGAAGCAGACGTTAGACTTTGCTGCAAAACGTCGTTTGCTCTTGAATCTGTTGTAGTATTTTTTCTTCCTTCGAGGAAATTCAGGATCTTTAGCTTTGCTTTTGCTAAAGAGTCGCTTGGAGGAAGATCGTCTCTTTTTCTTCCGTTCTTCCTTCGGTCCTTTGTCGAGGCAGTACTGCTTGCAGAAGGTGCCGAGCTCTTTCCTGTAGTTGGAGTCCTTGATCACCTTAGTGGTATGCTTATTCTCCGTGCAGAGATTAATGCATATCGATTGAACCGTGGCCGAGATATCTCCGTAGGTTAATTCAGACCAGTCGACTTGCTTGGTAACTGAATTAGTCGCCACTGTTTGATAGAACTTTTGAGAAATGTAATGCGGCAGTCCTTCGACGAACTTCTGCTTCCAGATGTTGGCTCCGCAGGTTGTAAGAGTATAAAGACGCGCTAAGAAAGTATCTTTATACCACTTGTATTGACTCATCTTGTGACAACGTAATCCAAGAAGGGACTCCGTTGCAAGATTGATATGGATTTGGGTGCTGCCAATGAATTGCTTCGTCATTGGTAGACCAATTGATTGACCATATCCTGTTCTTCGACCTGGATAGGGGCAGAGGCGTTCTCCGTCTTGACAACTGTTCGTGTAGCAGGTAGGATGCTGAACCTTTCCTGCTTTGTCAGTTGCTTGTGCCACCAGCTCCTTAGGTTTCCTGTGAAACCTGAGATTAGAATCTGGGCTGTTTCAAGAGTTGTCTTCCTGGCGCTATAGGCTGAGGCTGCTAACAACATCTCTTGAGCTACTGATTGAGCTACCGAGAGTACCTTTGAACTAGAAGCCTAAGAGGAATCCTTGGTAATCACGTTGATTCCTTTCTGATTCTCAACTTTGCTTGTCGAGGTCTTTGCTTCCTTGTTGATGGTGATAGCTGCTAGGCGCTTGTTGATTTCAGCCAAGTAGTCTGAATTGTCATCTTTGAGCTTACCGATGTTGAAGCTGTTGGGCTGGAAGATCGATTGATTAGGGTCAGCTTGAGGAATCTCTGGCTTCTTGATCTTGATCTGGGGAACCGGATTCTCTATTCTTTCTACCGCTTTGGATACCGTAGAAAGCACCTTGTTGGTGTAGTTGAGCTGATGTTGGATGTTCTTGATCTCACGAACTCCAACCTTTTGAACCTTGTCTTCGTTGATGGTCTTATAGGGAGACGAGACCATCTTGATGGCAGGGACGACTGGATGACAGAAATAAGCTTCTTCTTCTGGAGGATAGTTAGAAGCTATTTCCTTACCTCTGGGGGTAACATAGACATCAGGCCCGGAGATAACCGCAATGTATCCTCGTGCCCTGTACTGTTTGACGAGCTCTTCATTTCTGGTCCGCTCGCTTTGCTTTCGTTTTTCGATGAAATCCGGCATTGGAAGAACAGGTTTGCTTGTCTTTTTCAGAGCAGCAAGCCATAAGTCAATATACCTGCTGTACTGTTCTTGATAACGAGCAACGTCGTCTGGATCTGCAGTGATGACGTTGATCTGGTTGTAGACCTGCTCGGTTCTCCTTTCCATATCAGACTGGGTAGGAGAAAGTGATCCTTCTTCTTTTTCGTAGTGAACATCGGGGATTGTGCGAGAGAAATCTACCGATGCACGAATTGACTCTGATCTTGTCAGGTAATCAAGGAGAGAGGTTTCTGTCCTTGCAATAGAAGACGTGCTAGGACGACTGCTCATGATCTCACTGGTCTTCAGATATGAGGTTCCGGAGTTGAATTGGACTTCGACGTTTCCATCGGGAAACTCGGTGATTGACGCCTCGGTTCTGGTTCTGCTGACTGGGGCTGTTTCTCCTTGTAGCTTCCAAATGGGATCCTTCGTCAAATCTGCCCACTGGAGGGTCTTTGGGATGGTTATGGAAAAATTTTCCAGATTTACTTCCATAAGCATGGTGTAGCCTTTGGGGGAGATACCTAAGGCTTTAGGAGAAAGGTTGGTATGCATCAGTTTGAAGTAGATGCGGAATGAGACAGCAAAAGGAAGCGAACCATCCTTCAGTTCAAGTCCTTGCGAGTGAACATCAAGGCTTAGGGCGTCCATGATGTTTCGATCTTGAAGGGAGATTGTTAAACCAGGTTTGCAGTTGAAGTAAACTGGTCCTTGCTCCAGATTTGACTGAACAATCCCTAGAAGAGAGGGAGTGAACCGGAGATGCCTCTTCTCTCTTAGGGCAAGGTAGACTGGCACGTCTAGACCTTCTCTGAAGAGGGGCTTCAAGGCGACTTGAACGCATCCGATGTGGAGGTACTTGAACTTATCTTTGACTTTGAAGAGGGTTTCTTCAGGTAGGAGCTTGATTGCAGTGAATTCATCTTTCATTGCAACGTTCTCTTCAGTAACGACGATGACATCTTGCTGAGATAAATTGAAGGTATTAATTTTGTATACCTGGCTTGGATCGATCTTTGGGATAGACCAATTTTTGAGACGGTTTTCAACCTGAGCCAGATGGGCCTCGGCTGAGCTATGAGTAGATAAAACCTTTGATAGATCTTCGCTTGATCTGGGGTTCTTTGACATAATTGAAGAAGAAGAAGAAGAGTGAGCAGTAGTGTCGATGATCGCGGGAGAGTGAGGGGAGAGTTTAGAGAGAAGTTTGTTAATCATAGAAGGGGAGAGAGAGAATCCATTAGTTTCTAGATGATGAACTCAGATCCTTTAAGGCAATAGTTTCTTCTTATAATAACAGATTTCTTTAACTAAATCATATTAAGTTTTTCGATCAATCAACCCTCTAAACCTTGAATATCCGCATGGTTCTAGTATGAATATTAGAAGAGTTTGTCCAGATCTTGAAGGTTCACCACTCCTTTATCAAGATCAGAAGAACTAACACTTATAATTTTCATATTTCAAACCACTGAATAAACTAAGACGAGGAGAGATACCTAAACTTAATATTCATTAGTTACGAAATGAAATCATAAGAAAAGGACTATTCTTCTTCATATTCAGAAATCCCCATGAAAACATATGCAAAAGTTCTCTTTCATAGTCACCAAAGTGACTCCAACTCTTCTGCCGAAGGGAAAAAACAAGAATCTTCAAAAAATCCCTTCAACTGGAACAACACCGTGGTTATCACAAGAAGACTTTTTAATGATGATTGGGCAAAAATAAAGTTAAGCGTTAAGAAACAAACAGGTGCTACTTTCTCTTTCAAACCTTTCCCTGCAGAAAAAGATTTGGTTTCTTTTAATGATGCAGTCCATGCAAAGCTTCTATGCACTAAAAGAGAATGGTTAACAGTCGATAATTTCTACATCAAATTTGAGTCTTGGAACCCGGAGAAGCACGCATCAATGAAACTAATCCCTAGTTATAGGGGTTGGATGATTTTCAGAGGAATCTCGATCCATGCATGGACGTATGATACCTTTATAAAAATTGGAAACGCTTGCAGAGGTTTTATTATAGTGGCCAAAGAAACAATCAAAATGGCTGATCTACTGGAAGCACGCATTAAGGTCCATCACAATTGTTGTGGTTTTATTCCAGCGTATATCAGTTTAAAAGACCAGAAAGGATCTCCTTTTGTTGTTCAAACTTTTTCCATGATCCATGGAAAGGGACTAATAGAAAGAGATGTAAAACTTCACGAATCTTTCAAGAGGCAAGCAACGTTGGACTTTGATGAATTTAACCTTCATTGTGAGCAGTTTTACTTTGACGGAAACCTAGCAGTTCCACTGGAGAGTTTTGAATTCAAAAAATAGAAACTTAATGATGATCCGCCATCCAAAGAGAATCACACGAAGGCCAAAAAAATTAATGAAGCAAATCATTCCAGAGCAATCGTAGCCAATCCAACAATGAAAGAGAAATGGATAGAAAAGGGAAAAGCTTTACTGATAGCAAATGATAACAATATGGAGATAGGTGAATCATCAATGTGGTTTTTAAGGGAAAATAACAAGAAGATATGGAAGGCGGGTTCAAAGAAAAAAGTCATTTTCACTTCCCTTAATAACGAAACCCACTTTTACCTGTCAGATGTTACACCATCAAAGCAAATGATTGCTAAAACTCAGTTGGAAAGTAACAAAGGAAGCCCCCAAGAAACGCAACCATTAACTTCCATCAAGGGCCACAATAACAAAAATTTTATAAAGTCAAACAAAATGGTTCTTCTTCAATGAAAGAGAAAAATTCTCAACTATCACAATTGACTTTTAGTAAAAAAACTCGAAAAGGAAGGGGATCTAATTGTGGATTTAAACAGCACGGGGTTGAAACTAAAAAACACAGGATTGAAGCTAAACTCAGACAGTTCAAGCTTAGAAAACTCGAAAGATCATCTCTCTCCTGCTCTATATATTGTTCTTGAAACTCCTCCAAATTTACTACAATCTCATCACTCTCAAGACATGAGCTTCTTAAAGCCTATCAAAACACAAAATACAAAAATAGTTAGAACCAACAAGCAAAAGTAGAGTAAATTAGTAGGGGGCGTTTTCTTAAAAAAAAAATAACTTAGGGATTGGTTAAAGGAGAACAAGCTCAAACTCTCGGTAGTATTGTAAGATAATGACTCATCAACAAATGTCGAGGTAGAAATCGTGAAATCTGATCACATTGACAATGATTGAAGTAAAAGACTCTCAAGATATACTATTTTGAAATGAAAGCTCTTCCTTGGAATGTAAGGGGTTTGGGCTCTCGCCCAAAAAAGAGCCCAAGTAAAAACAATAATTTTAAATTATGATCCTCATATTGTCATTCTTACTGAAACTAAACTCCAAAATATTAGCTTTCATCTTATCAAATCTCTTTGGGGAAAAAAAGCATAAAATGGCATTTGAAAAAGTCTTCTGGTAGTTCTGGTGGTATTCTAGTTATATGGGATGATGTTCATCATTCTTGTATCAGTACCTTTGAAGGCTCCTTCACGCTCTCCCTCAACTATAAATCTGTAAAAAATAAAATTTGGTGGCTTACAACAATTTATGGCCGAAGAGACAAAGAAAATTTATGGATAAAACTTGACCACCTAGCAACAATGTGTTCTAATTCTTGGCTCATTGGTGGTGATTTTAATGTCTTTAGACACAGGGATGAAACTACGGCCGTCAATTCAGCAAATCTAAACGTGCACAAATTTAACAACTGTATCCAGAAACATAATTTGTTGGATCCTTCACTTAGCAACAACAAATTCACTTGGTTAAATCTTAGAATTACTCCAACTTGCTCCAGGTTAGATCGATTTCTGTACTCAAAGGATTGAGAACTGTCTTTCAATCAACACTTCTCGAAAAACTCTCACAAGAATGATTTCTGATCATTTCCCGATCATTCTTGAATCAGAAATCTTACCTTGGGGCTCTGCTCCCTTTAGAATTAATGCGGACACTTGAAAAACAAAGATTTCAAGAAAAATATCAAAAGGTGGTGGAACAGCACAGTATTACAAGGTTACCCAGGCTTCGTTTCTATCGAAAGATTAAAGAGTTTGACTAAAATCCTCCGCAATTGGCAGCTTACAACAACAGGCAATCTATCACGGTCAGAAAGGAGCTAATGCAAGAAATTCAAGCTATTGATAAGAAAAAAGCTAATAACTCGATTTGTGACATTAACAGTGCCAGAAGATGTACACTTAAGTCAGAGCTTGGTTCTCTTGATGTAAATGAAGCAAGATACTGGTCCCAAAGAGTGAAAAACCTATGGATTAAGGATGGAGACGAAAACACACCCTTCTTCCACAAAAATAAAGGATGATAGAGGTAATATACACAATTCAAATAAAAAATTGTGAAATGCTTCATGAATCATTTTAAGAGTATCTACGGTACAAATAAGAAGCCTTATATGTTTATTGACAATTTGAATTGGAACCCCATTGAAGCCAATTTTCATAATATGCTTTGCGCTCCCTTTGAGGAAGAGGAAGTTAGAAATACAATCTTCTCCTTCAACAACAACAAAGCACCAAGACCCAATGACTTCTCACTAGAATTCTACAAAACTTCTTGGTCTATTCTGAAGAAGGATATTATGGATTTTCTCAAGGACTTCCACTCAAAAGGTGCGATAAACAAGAATGTTAACAACACTTTCATCACCCTTATTGCAAAGAAAAAAGAATGTTCCATACCTCCAGACTTTAGACCCATCACTACCTCACTCTACAAAGTGGTTGCAAAGACTTTAGCTATTAGACTTTGCCAAATACCATCGCAGACAACTAATTCACCTTTGTAAAAAATAGACAAATTACAGATGCAATACTAACGACAAATGAAGTAGTTGATTTCTAGAGAGCACACAAAACTAAAGGCTACGTAATCAAGATTTATATTGAAAAGGCCTTTGACACTATCAATTGGAAATTCATGAATTCATGTTAATTAAGAACTTCCCATATCGATGGGAAAAGTGGATAATAGCATGCATAATCGAAGTTCAGTACTCAATTATTATAAATGGTCAACTGAAGGGTTGAATCACTCCAAAAAAAGGACTAAGATAAGGGGATCCTTTATCACCATTCATCTTTGTCCTCCCTATGGACTATCTTAGTGCAATTTTGAATCATTTAAATTCCTCCAGTTCTATTCAAGGTGTAACGTTCAATGACGCTTACACCATTAATCACATCCTCTTTGCAGATAACATTCTGATATTCGTTGAAGACAATGACTCTACCATCTCAAACTTAAGGTTCGCTTTAAATTTATTTGAAAAAGCGTCTGGCCTCTTAATAAACCAAAGCAAATCCACATTAAGCCCAATCAATGTTACAGAAGCCCGGTGCTCCACTGTAGAAGGCCTATTGAATCTAAAAGATCAAACGCTCTCAGTTCTGTATCTCGGAGTCCCCTTAGGTGGCAAGCCAAATTCTTTGAGTTTTTGGGATGATATCAAAGTCAAAAAAAAAAAAAAAAAAAAAAAAACTTAACAGTACATTGAAATATTTCTAGCTCTCAAAAGGTGGAAAACTAACCCTTTTGCAGGCCAGCCTCTCCAGTCCTCCCACTTATCACCTCTCTGTTTTCAAAGCCCCAATGGCTAAAATTGAAAAAACGTGGAGGAATTTCCTCTAGGGGTCAAATATGGACAATTCAAATTCTTGCTACTCACCTTGTAAGATGGGATATTGTAACAAGCATGAAAGAAAAGAGTGGGCTTGGGTCTTTCAAAGCTTAAAAATACCAACAATGCGCTTTTATGCAAATGGCTGTGGCGATACCACACGGAACCAAATGCTCTGTGGAGGAAAATCATCAATGGTAAATACTTAACCACTTATGTTGGAGATCTCCCATCAAAAGGCAGGCACTGTAGTCTAAAGGCTCAATGGATGTCAATAATTAAAAACAAGACTTGGTTGAAAAGCAACATTAAATGGAAAGTCAACAACTCGGGGAATGCATTTCATTCTGCATGGATTGTGGAATGAGAAAAGTCCTCTTGCGGCTTCCTATCCAAGACTTTTTGCTTTATGCAACTCTAACGATGCCTCAATAAAAAAATGTTTGGAACCAAAACTCCAATGATTGGAACCTCAAGCCAAGAAAATGCTTAGATGAAAGGAAGGTTAAACTATGGAACAACGTAAAATCTCTGCTTCCAACTCCTAATCTGCTTAAAGGTATCAACACACCAACATGGAATTTACACAGAAACAATGGCTATACCACTGCTTCTGCTAGAAAGGCTCTCCAAGATGTTCATCACCAACCGCTTACTCTGAAAAACCTTCAAATCTTTGAAATCACATAGTTTTCAACTGTGACAAAAAAATGCAAATTTTTCTTATGGACTGCCATTCACAAAAAAATCAACACGCTGGATGTCATCCAACAGAAATGTCCATCAACATCTTACATGGATGAAGAAGAAGAGATTATTTGTTGTTTGTTACATCAACAACAAAGACTTCAACCACCTTCTTTTGGATTGTAAGGTTACAAAAACAATTTGGGACAAACTTCTGAGAGCAATTGAGGGACCTATAAAGATAGACAATCTAAATGCCATAAGCAGATCCTTAAGCAAGCTGAAACAAACCAGCAAAAGAAATGTCATACACTTCAATGCAGTAGCAGCTCTGCTTTGGATAGTTTGTTTAGAGAGAAACCACAAATTTTTTAAGGAAAAGTCAAAATCCATTGTAACCCTTTGGGAAGATGTGTGCAATCTGATAGGTGTTTGGTCTAAGTGTCATTCATCCTATAACTAGTAGGATGCTAGTGTCATTTCTCTTAACTTTAGATCTTTGTTAGATTAGGTTGTTTCTAGGCTTCTCTAGCCTTTCAACCTTGTAACTTTTCTCTTTGTTAATAGATAAGGCCAGGCTTTCTAGGTTTCTTCCTAGATTAACTGGCTCAGTTTCTTTTTTAAAAATAAAATAAAATGTAAAGCAAATATGTATAATAAAAAAACTGTATAATAAAGAGAAACTCACAAGATAATAAATAAATAAAGGCAAGAGAAAAAAATAGAAAAGAGAAGAACAATAACTAAAAACAAGAAGAACAATATATAAAAAGTAAAAGGTGAAATCCAAAACACTAAACTTTCTTGTTGTTTAAAGTGTGGATCATTGAGACCTAAGCCTTACCATACACTTTCAACTCAATTAGAGTTTTTCTTCTGTGATGGATTTTTGATATTGTAGGGAGCTTTTATGAGAAAGATGAAGATTTAGAACGTTGCTAGAAAAGAAAATAACATAGGTGTTGTAGATGCTTAGGTTTTTTTTTTTAAGAAGAGATATGGAAGTTAGGAGAAGTAGATGCTATGGAGGTTAGAGATTTAAATGAAGAAGAGAGGATGTGAAGGTTGTAAAAAGTTTCTAGTGTTTTTCTTTTTGTTGTTATTCCATGGATGAAGAAGAAGAGATTATTTATAGCCAAAACCATTTCTTTAAATGGCTAAAAATTCAAAATGTTGGAATTTTTTTTATTTGAAAATAATTCTAATATTAGCATTCATCTCAAAATGGCATGCAACCTTTATTAACAAAACCAATTTTAAAAAGTTACCATATCGAGTAACTCCACATACCTTAGTTAGACTAACTAATTGAATAAGTTACTCTAATCAAACTACTTACAAAACTTTAAAAGAACTAAATAATATTGTTTTACAAAAGTTAGTTGATCACAAAATTTTAAAAAATATAGCAAAATTAAGGCAAAAATTATTCTAGCAATTGAATTAATTTTAAATAAGGTCGGACAAAATTAGATGGCTACGACATTTATTTTATATATTCTTTAACAATAAATTTTAAACTTAGTTAGAATAACTATTATAAGCAATATTATCATTAGTATTATTACAACTTGAAAGTAGAAAAAAATTAATAACCACTATAATTTGGAGTCTTTTTAAATATAAAAATAAAAATAAAAATAATTACGGTTTATAGAAAAATTTTGTAAAAAGAAAAAAACCCTACCCACAATGTAAAATACCAAAAATGTCCCAAACTCACACAATTCTTATGTCATATTCTTTATCCAGCAAACAATTAAGTGGCCAACCCCACAAAAGCACACAATTCTTAACAGAAAAAACACTTTATCCGTTTTTCACCAAACAATACGTGTTCCCATTTATTTGGATCTATCTCACCATCACGCTTTTTCTTCTTCATTTTTGATATTGGTATTTTTTGTGATTTCTTTTTGCCATCAGAGGCGTATGACTAGTCACGTGATTTTTTGGTAATCGTACGTTCTTCTTATTCTTCACGTGATTTTCCAACAATGGACGTCTGACGATTCATGTGATTTTTCGATAGTAGTTCGATATTCTTCTTCTTCGTGGAGATAGAATTTAAATAAACAAAGATAGAATTCTATCAACGTCTATCATATATATCTCTGATAGACAGAGATAGAATTTTATCTACGTCTATCATATATATCTAAGATAGACTCAGATAGACTTCTATCTTTGTGAACAAAGTCATTTTCCTAGACTCTTGAAGGATCAACTCAGTTGGTGCTCAGGGAAGAGAAAATATATTCCAAAACAAATTTCTTACCTCTGTATTTTGTGATAGATAGAAATAGATTCTATCACTCACTATTGAATAGTTAATTTCATTATGAGTTTCTTTGATAATTTTGGTGATATTTTCATTATGAGTTCCTTATATAATCATTTTTTTCATGTTGCAGAACATCGTGTCTATTCCTATAGTTGTTTTTTATGGAGGTCATGAAATGAATATTGTGCCTAATGTCATGTATTTTAGTTTTATTATAGAAGAACATTGTTAGCAGCATACAATAGTTTTGTTCGATCTATTTTAGTTCATTTGGATAGGAGAGCTGAAGATGATGTCATAAAAACTTTACTTTCTGTTGTTAAACGTAAAGTTGGAAGACCTAGAAGACAAAAAATTCCATCTGTAGGTGAACTTCAAAGTTCATCAAATTGTACTTAGGTGCTTGACTTTATTCAGCAACATTAAGACTTTCATCTGATTCTTTAGAAACGTGATTTCATAATCTCTCTCTTTGATTGCCTTCATTAGCATGCTCGCCTTCTTTCCTAGTTCAACCATTCTTTCTTCATCTGTACCCATGTTTGTCATCATTACTAACATTATATTGAGTTATGAAGCTTCTTTGCTTAATTATTCAGAAGATGAAGTAACTTCATTAGATAGTGGATTCCCTTTTATGAAAATCATGTTGTTTGTTGATTTCGACTTGCTCATGTATATTTGTTGTGATGTCAATGGTTGTATGCTTTTTCAGATTTGTGAATCTCCTTGAAGTGACCATGCGTAAATGGTTTTATGCAAGTATCACTAGAACTTTTTGAAGTGTTGTCTTTAGATGACATTTTATTGTATATGAGAGAAAGAGATGAAAGGTAGAGAGGTCCCGCTGTGTGTGCCAAATTGTTCACATGAGATTTCTAGAGAAATTTAATTTGTGGAATTTGAACTTTGTATTTATATTAATTTCAATATAGTGAGTACAATCTCTAATATATGATCCTTTGATGCTTTCTCTAGAAAAAGAAACTTCAATTTATACTCATTGATCTTCTTGAATAATTAAACTTTGGGCTTCTTGATACTCTTCGATGATCGAACTTTGGTCTTGATCATGATCTTTTTTTACGATTGACGTTTGGGCTTGTTGATCCTCTTGGATGATAGACCTTCGGACTTGATGATCTTCCTTGATAATTGATATTTGGGCTTGTTGATCTTGGTGGATCAATGTTTGACTTGTTGATCTCTTGGAGGACTCGTTGATCTTTTGGAGAATCAACCATCGGGCTTATTGATCTTTCTTGGATTATTGATCTTTACGGTTGATAATCTTCTTAATTCTATCTTAAAATTTCAAGAGACTTATATTGTTTAGATCTTCAGAGCTTTGATCACATGAAATTTAGATTGTAAGAGCTTTAGAGCCTCAATATTCATTATTTGAGAGCTTAAAGTTCCTGGAGGGTTATAATCTTAAGAGCTTCAACAATCTTTGGAGTTTGAGAGCTTCAAAGTTTCAAGAGAGTAATAATCTTAGGCAAGCTTCAATAACTTCTGGAATTTCAAAGCTTCGGAGCTTGAAGTTATAAATTTTGCAGATCAAAAGTACTTTAATCTTCAAGGCTTCAGAGGATTAATCTTCTAAGCTTCAAAGCTTCATAACTTTAATCTTCAAAGAGTGCTTTGGTCTTTAGTTCTTGAGATAACCGTGAGAATAACAAAAATTAGTATAACAAACTGAAAAATATTAAGAATTTTGGCAAAACTGGTGGTTACAGAATTTTTTGGATTTTTTTTACCGTTTATACCCTTTAGGTAGGATAATACGTGTTTTTAGATACAGTGTACACTAGAAGAAATTTGGCCTTTAATTTCGGTTAACAACTTACATCAATGCTAGCGTTATTAAAGGCCTTTAATTTCGTTTCTGCTTTGATGTCGGTTTAAAAACGACACTAAAGGCCTCATTAATGTCAATTTTAAACCAACATTAAAGGCCTTTAATCTCATTTTTAAACCGACATCTTCGATGGTATTATTGAAGGTCTTTAATATAGGTTGGTCTTTGATGTTGGTTTTAAACCGACATTAAAGAGCCCAACAATATCGATTTAAGCCATGTTTTTAGGTCCATTTTTACAAATTTATTTTTATTAAAATGTTGAATTATTGTCCATTTTTTTATTTTGCCAGATAGTTAAAAACTAACGAATTTTTTCTTACGTCAATAAATAAATAAAACTAATATTACTTTATAAATTATTTCTCTTTTACATATGTATATGCAAAATGAAATCTTAACATTGTTATATACAACAATACATGAAACAAGATCCTAATACAAGACTGAAATAAAAAATCCTAAACACTTTTGCAATCTTCTACCTTCAACGATCGCTTGGCTATCTACACAATTGCTTAGCTTTCAACCCGATATATGTAAAGAACCAAGTGATGACAACCATTATCTTTCTAAGATCAAAATATATTTTACAATTTGAGGAAGATTAAATCCAAAATCTGCAAAATTATGTTGATAGAAGCCAACATTTGCTCCATCGACAATAGCATCACAATGATTATGTACTTCTAACCATTCCTTAATAAACAAAACAAAAATTGCATGTAAGGTGAAGAGGAAATCAAGATTTTTTTAACTGTAACAGTTTTTATTAAGAAAAATAAATAAAAATATAACTGCATCCAAAAACCAAGATACACAAGGATTCTCACCCCTTCCAGCCAAGTATATCTGTAAAGATCAGTCCAAGTGAATTTTCTTTCAAGATGCCAAGCTAACTTATCCCTTTAACTTAGTATAAACTTTATCAAAGTAGTGCGCATAACAAATTTCTGGCTCAACATTTAATTTATAAATATTTGAAAAAACTTATGACAACATAACTCTTAAATTTTTGAAACAAAACTCTTAATCAATTCACAATCCTAGATGGGAAAAAGGTTAGAAACAAACGCATTTATTTTAGCAAACAAATTTAAGAGAGAAAAAGATTGCATCAAACCTTATAGAACAGAAGCTCGGCTTGCAACTTCTCAATTTGACTCACATTTTCTGTATTTGAGCTCCTAAAGGATCTCAATTGATCTAAAAATAAAAAATATTAATAGTAATGAAGAAAGCTGTTGACTCCCTGATAACTCCTATAAACACATAAAAATACATTTTTTTCCTATAATTTTTTTTTGTAGAACTGACCATGGAAAAGTTTAAACAAAGTACCATGAAAGTCAAGGGGTATCTTAATAAGAGAAAACAAACAATTACATCCGTTTGAAATAGTCTATTTTGTACACAAGGACATAATATAAAATTGTGACTAGTCCATCACTACAACAAAAATGGTCTACGACGACAGTTATTTTCTGTCACGAATAAAATCCGTGACAGTTATTTACAGTCATAGTATCGGGAGTCATGGAAAGTCCTTCCATGACAGTTTTCGAAAATTGTCGCAATAAGTTTTTTCATGACAGAAAATAAATGTCGTTAATTACTATTTTATGACAACAAATAACTGTCAATATTTGCGTATTAACGATAGTTAAAAAAATGTCACAAATTCGTTTATTATGACATTTTTTAAATGTCAAAGATATGTCAATCGTGACAGTTGTTTTAAAAAATAAATGTCATTGTTTTAGGATTGACGATATTTTTTTCCTGTCAAATATAGGGTAATCGTGACAGTTTTTTTAGAAAATTAAATGAGATTATTTTACGATTGACGACATTCTTTTTCTTGTCAAATATAGGACAATCGTGACAATTTTTTTTATAACAAAAATGTCATTGTTTTAATATTGACGACAGTTATGGAGTGTAACGAATTCATATATTATGACATTTATTTCCTGTTGCAAATTTCTCAATTACTACCGTTTTTTCCTGTTCTCCTTGTCGCTCCGCCATTACACGAACCATTTGAATGACAATAATGTTATAATACATAACACCCATATAGAAACAAATGGTCGACACTTTAATATATATACGCTATAATACACTTTGTAATATTCTTACATTTCCAATCAAGTTTGAACAATTTACAAGTATGGAATAACAACCCTTAATCAAAACTAGTGTAAATACCATCATAATACATATAACATGATTTTCTGTACAAGCACAACCAACCGGTAATCCTTCAAAGCATGTTCCTTTGCAAACTTGCAAGCCCGTTTGACAGCTAAAGCAACCATACCATCCACCTGTAACCCAAAATTATGATCATAAGTTCCTTTCTTTTTTTCTTTTTTCCTCAGAACTCAAGAAAGCAAGGAAACAACATCCAAAGAAATGCCACAAATAATTGAAAATAAGGTACAGAGACATCGGAGGGTAACATTTGAGGATCCTCAATCTTCAAAAAAACTACAGATTTAGTAACAGGATATTTTAATAAAAATATCAGAATGAATAGTCTGTGATGTTCAAAAGAAGGTCAATAAAATCAATCATGATATAAACATAGAAAGCAATAAAAAAAAAAGGAAATCAATTCTGATACTTCATTAAAAAATTCATGTTACCAAACCATGATATGATCACAGAAAGCAATAACGAAACAAGAAATTTAACAAGAATTCTAATGAAAGCATCTTCACTAGCAGCGCAGAGAGGGTACTAGTTTATGAATGAAATAACCAGGTCCACAATCTTAACATTGAATGTATTAACAAAAGAAAAAATAGTAACATAAGACACTCTAATAAAAAAACTCAAGAATTTCTCAAACCATTATCAAACACCCCCAACAGAATCAATCTTCTACCAACAAAACCATCTCCAAAACATTATCTAGATCTAAAAAAATAGCAAAAAATAGGATAACCCCATACAAGAAAAAAAAAACAAAACCCAATAGAAAGAAAGAAAGCAATCACCCAAAAACCCAGGAAAGAGGAAATATATAGATAAAGATAGAGAACCGACCGGTACTTGGCATGTGAAATGTACTGAAAAATTTTATATACATACAAGTTCTATTCTACACGAGCAACGTTTTACATACATACATATATGCATATACCAAAGTCGTGGTACCAAATGGATCCTTAGCAATATAGCAACCTAGCATTCTACCTTTTCAGAAGAAAAACCCATATCAAAGCCGTGAGGAAGATTTTGTTTCATCATTAAATATAAAGCAAGATTTTAAAATCGAAAATTCAGCCTCACTAGAACTTAAAAGTTCTCCCGGTGTTGTTCAATAAGTAAGCTTGCAAATCTATTTATAATTGGGTAAAAACACACAATAAAATCCTGACCAAATCCCCCATATTTCCCACATAAGGAAATAGAGGATAGTATATAAAGATGAATTTTACCCACTAATTAGACTATTGAGTTATAACACCAGTGGATGCAAAAACTGGATTTAGAGACAAAGGCAGAACTTAACCAACCTGGTTCATGCCTATAAGGTATAGATGGAAGCTTGTGAGTCCACCAACAAACCACATAGAGATGAAACAATAAGCCATTAGAATCACTGAGGCAGAGGACTCCTTCATTGCCTTTCAAAATATGACTTTTAATGTAAAAGGCTGACATTGCAACAAATACGTAGATGCAAAGAAGGGTTGAAGATGACACAAACATAAAGAAGTAGCGATAATTACGTTGCACAAATACAAAGGGTGATTGGATTGGTATTAAGATGCAAAAAAAAATCAACAAAAATTGAGAATAATTTAGCTAGGACAGTAAAGAACTTAAAGGTTAATAATGAAATTGAGGAGAAGTATAAGAACATACAAAATCAATGCATTGACCAACCCACGAGCAATGGTGATCAAATTTTTGAACGCAATTGTTGCAAATAAAGCAATGGGAGCAACGAGGAAGACGGTAGAGCATACATGTGTCACAGTATTTCACCCTCACAACAACACCATTGACTATAACTTCTTTGGTTCAAGGAAACTGGAGGCTTGGTGTTTGTCTTCCCCCATGCTCATATGGCATAGAAGACTCATAATGAATTTCATCTTATGGGGGATATGGATTCCGTGGAATTATACTTGGGTCCCGGGAGGACGTAAGGAAAAGCAGCACCAATACCTATGGGAACAACCAAGTGACCACTTTATATCAAAGCTTGTACACTTTTTGTTTTCTTCTAAAAGAAAAGTGTACTGGAACTTTGTAATTTAATTAAAAAGAGTACTTGGCATCAAAAGTAAATATCCACAAATATCCATAGTAGCATAGAGTTTAACAATTCGGCATTAGAGAATTAGCTCATTGAAAATTATAATTATCCGTCGCGCCACAACTCCAGGGGAAGGACTTGGCGGCAAGACGTTTTTGTATGCTCTGCTGTGCAAAGATGTGTAGCAGCCATGCGACGCTTGTGATGAAATAAGAAAAAAATTTCATTTCTAGCCATCGGGTTCTTCGTCACAAGACTATGAAACAGTCAACCAGAATTTATTTCTGCCCTCTTAGGCTTTATTTTAATTTTAATAAGATAGCTCTAGAGACTATTATGCAGAATGAAAGCCTATATAATCTCTCAATTTTACTCTGATCTGTCACCTCCTCTATTTCCTTACTACCTTTCTGTAACATCCCAAAACTATTAGGTTATTTTTATTATCATTTTATTTTGCTTAGTTTTGGGTGTTATTTGTGAAATTGTTTAAATTGTGGAGATTAAGTATTTTGGAAGGATAAGTGGTTAATTTATGGAAATTGGAGTTCTGTTGTTAAAATTGGTTTTGGATTTATTGGTTGGTGGATTTAAATTGTAAAGTTGGAGGTATTATGAGTAAATATGGTTATGTGTATATATAAAATCATGGAGGAATAAGAATAATTATAATGTGGGTTAATATAATTATTAAGAGAGGAGTACTTTGGCATTTTTGGAAAAAGAGCAAATTTATGGTGATGGAATGGGTGGTTAATGAAGAAAGAGAAATTAAATAGGAATTGGGAAGGGAAATAATAATAATATATTTATTATTAAATAGGACTCTTTGGATTGTGTGCACTTCATCTTTAACCTTCCTCCATGTTAAAACCCTAGCCGCCGCCCCTCTTCACTGTGCGTCTTCTACCGCCGCGAATCCTACAACCGACGAAACTCCTCCACGCGTCCAGCCGCACACGTCCGCAAGTCGTTCGTCCAGCCGCACGCGTTTGTCTCCACCAAGCCGCTTCCGAGCAGAAGCCTCTTCTAGTCGAGCCATCTTCAAGTTTAGCCTCTTGCAACCTTTTGAGCCATTTGGGGTGAGTTTGTATGGGTTTGGTACACCCAATTAAATATTTTTTTTTATCTTAAATGAGATGGCGAAATTTTTGAACCATGTTAAAAAGTCTCGAAAACTGACGTCTAACTACTAGGTGGCCTCATTTTGTGTAATATTAAAGTTTTTTCCCATAAAAACTGCTCAGGGGTGCCCCAGACTCAGTTTTTATTTTTCGCCCAACACGTTTCTTAATGGCAATAACGATAATAATGATAAAATTTTCTCTATCCTCATTTCTCTCTATATATTTTAGAGAAAAGAAAATAAAGGTTAAGAGTTGGGATTTTAAAAAAAAAAGTAATGAAATCCTTTTCTTTAACTCAATTAACTTTAGGCGTAAAAAGAACCATTCCTAGTCAAGAGAGGAAAATAAAACCTTGAAAAACTAACAAAACTAGCTTTAGGAAAAAACTACATTTGGAAAATTGTATTCCAACCCTACTTGAAACTAAACATTGCTTTTATGAATAGAAACAAATTTTCTAATCGTTTGAAATCTGTTAAGATCATATGTCAATTAGAGTTCAACTTTTTGTTGATTTTATGCGATCTATGGTTGCTTGAAGGTTCAAGTGAAATTGGTGGAAATAGGACTGTGAATTTTCCAGTTAAGGTGGTGTTGGATTCAACCCTAATCTTGGGGTAAGCTTGGATAAGTTTGGTTGCTTAATTAAACAGTAGGGTGATGGTTGACAAGATTATTAATGTTAATTTTGTTTATGTTTAGGACTGAGTATTGTGAGGAATTGACTGCCAACCTGTGAATTATTTAGCAGATCTCCTAGTAAGAGATTTTTTCCCCTTTTGATTGAGATGCAGTACCATTGGTGCATGATGTGATTATATGTATTTATGAGATTATGTGTGTTGAGCTGAGATGTTGATTTTATGATGTGTTCTGTTGGTCTGCTGGTTAGAGTCGTACCACGAGGGGTCCATCAAGGTCCTCCCCTATATATGTTTGAGTAGTTATTGAGACGTGATTCGACGTGATCACTTACAGCCCGACTCTCCTTTAGGGTGATTCCTTCGGGTTCACCGAGAGCCCAGTACCGGGACTACTGGATAGTGTGCGTTCGGGAGCGTTCGGGAGCACCATAGAGCGTGGTACTTTATTTCAGGACTCTATCAAAGAGACTAACAACATATAGGGAGACTAAGTATGGGTCTCTTACTGAGTATAATTTTATACTCATTCTTTTAAATGTTTAATTTTCAGGTAAGAGTAAAGGCAAGGGCAAGCTGGCGAATGATAAGAAGTGACCGTGGTTCGCCATAGGGAATAGTTCAGCTTTTCCGCATTTATGTTTCAGTAATTATATTTTTTTTTGGATTTCAAAACTTTGGTAAAATTATTTTAATGTATTTCTTTTATTTTATGGGCCCAAACTAGTATTTTGTTTACCACTTTAATTACTTATTTATTTTCTTATTATTTAAATTTTTCTCAACTTATAAATTAATTTTTCTTTAAAAAAAAAAAAAAAAAACTATACTTATTTAAATAGTAATGACCTCAACCTTCTAGTAAAGTTGGGTTATTACACTTTCCCTTTTTTTAGATAAGAAATATGTCATTAATGAATGAAATAAGAGAAAACTCCAACTCCAATAGGTGACTACAGCAAAGATTTCCAATTGGAAACTGAATAAGATAAACTAAAATGAATAAAACGGTGTTTACTCCAGCTATCTTTAAATGCATTGCCCGAATATTCTAGCTATCTTCTTAATATCCCAAGTTAAAATATATATCTATAGCATCTCTGGGATAAAATTTTCTCCCTCTTCTTTAGTTAGTGCCATCTTATATTCTTATTAGCATATTCTATCATTGTTTCGAATATACAAAATATGATTGTTGCCCCATATCACTAAAAATTTAAATTTCATACTCATCTTTCAACTTAAATTTCATGTTTGTTCTTTATCTTCACCATACTCATCCTTCAACTTAAATTTCATGTTTATCTTCACCACACTCATCCTTCAACTCAAATTTCACGTTTATCTTCACCAATCACCATACCCATCCTTGAACTTAAATGGGCCTAGTTTCTTTGTAAATGACAATTGATGACATATAGTTATTTAATAGCTTAAATATTAGGAACAAACAAAACCAAATCCATTAAAATTTAAATGGTACTTGCAATATGCGTTCACAATTTTTTACTCATAGTTTGAAAATCTTCCAAAAGGCCTCCCATGATCTTGTTAATTTCACCCAGAATTAGTCAAACACACCTGTTGTTAAAAAAAATCCCAGTTCTATTCACAATCAATGCATTTGAACTCTTGTGAATAAATAAAACACCGTCAATATGAATCCTTCCAAGAGACTTACAATTATTCATAACGTAGAAAAAAGTCTACACACACGTCCAAGCTAAAAGGTACAAACCGAAAGTTGGCCTCAGAAAACTCCACCTTCGTACTAAACTCTAAACCAACAATTTTAGATAACAAAGGCATGCCACTTCACCTAAAATGTCTTGAAAGGGGTGTAAGGAACTGAGGGAGCGAGTACTTATGATCTAAAGAACTCCACTTGCTTCCAAGAACTGAAAGCAAGCTCTCTAGTCAACTAAAGCCATTGAGCTCAACAATTTCTAGGCCAAGAAAAGTAATACACAAAACAAAAACAGGAACAAGAAGTTTGGAATTTATCCTCGTTGCTTCCACTTACTAATGAAACCCTATCAAAACAATGAGCTACAAAACCCAATGAAACCTAATTGGACCAAAAATCCAAACTCCATCGAATGAAATTGAAAACCAATATAAAATCCAAACATAACCCACCTAAACTCTGTCGAAATATGAAAAATCAGAGAGTACCCAGATGAAGTCTTAAACATTTTTTGGTCTAATTTAATTCACATACATCATGTATCATGTACTGTTGTTTGCCCAAAAGATGAAATTCGGACGAAATTGAAAATTCCACACCTTATCGACGACCCATGGAGTTGAGCGAAAGAGTGACAGCGAACAACTTCACAGAGAGAGAGAAAGAAAAGGAACAGACAACTTACCGATAGAGGAGGTGACGACTGTGGTTTGAATGTTGAAGAGATTGCGGCAGATTGGAGATTACAGGCACGGATTGAACAGATTAGGACACAGGCCGTTTCGTCGTCCAGTAGAGAAGGTTCCGACGGCGCTGGAGTGAAGAAACGAGCACGAGGGTATGGTGGCGATGACGGAACTGGGCGTCATCCAGAGATGGCCTTCTTTGAGTTTGGAGATGGGTGATGGAACCGAGCGCTGGAGTGAAGAGACGGACAAGAATGGAATGGGGGTTTTTCGATAGGGGTCAAGCTTTAATCCTAAATAAAAATTTAATTTTTTTCATATATCAAATAAATTATTTTATGTATTTTCTATGACATCAAATAACTGTCGCGAAAAGTATTATCCATTCAAAAACGCTTTTTTTTTTCTCCCTCCATTTTGTGATATAAACAACTGTCGTAGTAGAGGGTTTTTGTTGTAGTGCATATTACAGAGAGCTTGTGATATTAATAACATAACAATGAAGAAATCAATTCTCCAAAAGTAAATTGGAAAAGTATATAAAATAGATTCTGTACTGATAAATATGAAAGAGTTGTAATTTTAAAACAGACTTGAAGTGAAGTTCATTATTATTGGAGTGAAGAGATGTTGAGGGAACCTATATGAAGCACTATGGGCAATGAACATTTCAGATATATTCATCTATTAAGAGTTCATAATTTATAAGCATAAGGATCATAGTGAACCCTAGCTTTTGGAGCAAGATGAGCCATGAGAGAATTTTAGTTTCATTCTTCTAACAATCTTTGATGCGGTTAAGACCTGAAGGGTGTTAGTGATGTTCTTTATAAGAGAAGGTATGATGATAGAATTCAATGTGGCCAAACCAATATAGAAAATAGATAATAAAAATAGATAAAGAACAAAATAGTTGTAACAACCTCTTCGTCATTTTTCTTCATCTTAAGCTGCTTTGCTTCTTGATCGTCGGAAGGCACTTTGTTATCACCTTCAATTGGCCGAAAAATAATAACTTAAGCAAAAACTCTACTCCATCAAAGAAGTGTTGACGGTAAACACAAAGGATAATTGCAATGCTCAATTCTTTGTTCATAAAAATGCAAAACTCATGGTTCTCTAAAATCAAGAAGAGAGATCAAAGAACTTAATTGTTCATATAATTATAATAACATGTCCGGAAGAAATCTCTTCAAAATCACTAATCCCACATGTTTTATTCAGGTTATCATCCTGACAATAATTCGCAAGAAAGAGATGATAAGGTCAAAAGGAGACATTGGCAGCTACAAGTACAAAAGAGAAAAAAAGTAAGGGAACACTTGAATGCAGGATGAAATATACAATTTTTGAACTACTTAGGAGGTCTTGTTTGATGGAATTATCCATATCTGGAGATATAGATATGGCCAAAAATTATCTAAACTACTTTAGTTATTGAAATATACAAAAAGCAAGTACATTCACAAGTTAAAAAGAATTTATTCCTTTATTAAACTAACAAACTAATTTGTCAAGGAGCCCTAAATGTCAAATATTTGAATCACCATCCCTAAATTGTTGAACTAAAAAAACATGTGACATGTAGACAAGGTAAAAACTCCCACATCTAGAGGTTTTACTCAATTTCATAAGACAAAGTAGGCTACTCCCTCATCATATACATAAAGGGGTAAATACAATATTAATATACAAATATGTGTTAACAAAGCTGTTCGAATATCAAAAGCAATCCTAAAAGTTCAAAGTTCGACATTAAATATGTGTTAACAAAGCAACTTAACAAATTTAATAGGTCCAAAGTTTGAAACAATTTGACAAAATTAACTAAATTCCAAACCAAACTTAAATAGGGAGTGTTATAATTTCCTAAACCAGTAGAAACCTACCAGGTTCGATCATCAAACCAGTTCCGAAATTCATAAATTCCTTAATTCCAAACCAAACTTACATTTGAAGTGTTAGTAAATAGTAATAATAAGGTTACATTTGGAACTATTAGTATAATAATTGTAAATTGCAATTACCTGGTAGTTTACTAGAACGAGGTGGTTATGATTAGAGGGGTTTACGAGTAATTTTTAGTAACATGCTAAGATAGTGAGGGCAGTCTTTCTACTGAAGTCTGAACTTTCATTAATTTATTAACTTCAAAAGTCCCTGTACCTACAATAAAATATTCGAGATTAATCTAATCAATGAAGGAAAACAAGAAGTCAGAAACCAATTTACATTATCCACTTCATAAACAAAAATAATACTTACATCAAGAAAGAAGAACAGGAATCATCCAATCAGATAACAAGTACGAAGTAATTGCAGTATAGTAGATAAAAAAGTCACACGATCACAAATACCGTATATTTGCAATTTTGAAAAATATTAATTAATTCGTGTATTTACAATTTTAAAAAATATTAACTAATCTATGATATTTACGAATGGACAAGATTTTTAGTATTTAAATCAAATTAATTGTTTAATAAAGATTTTCCATAAAAAATTGTTAAAAGATTTTCAACTATTCTCTCGTTCATTATATTTCATAATATTTTGAATTCATATATTATGAAATCTAATCCCTAAAACAATCACTCTTTCAATATTTTTATATGATTTATATTTCAAATTATTTTAAACAAAATTATTAGATAATACATAGTACGAACGGTTAATAAAGAAATGGTTATAAGAATTTCAACCATTCCCAAGTCATTATATTTCATAATATTTTGATTTCAAATATTACATCATATCCTTAAAATAATAGCAAGCATAAATTAAGCATTTTCGCATTATTTATATTTTAAGTTATTTTAAAAAAATTATCAGATAATACATAGTATGTATAGTTAATAATAATTCAAAAATAAAGTTTTATCATTCCTACAACCGTGCTAATTATGATTATACACTTATTTTGGTTCAATTTTATTAAAAAAATAATTTATCGTTCCTCTTGTATAAGATAATTATTTTTTCACGTTGTGTTTTTTAATTACGTTAATATTCATATTTATTTTAATTAGACGTTTTATTTTGTATGTAATGTTTTATTTACAATCATCCTTGTTATGCAGGTCTAAATCAAGAAGTATAATACGTGTGTTATACTCCTTTATATATAGGATAATACATATTTTACTGTGTATTTGCATGATACAAATGATGAGACCAAATATCATACCATCACAGATACACTGAATTTCCAAATTACAATCAGTTTTAGAAAATATTAACTGATTTATTATATTTTCATAACAAATTTTTGGATTTTTAGTATTTAAATCAAATTAATTAACATTTATTTATTTAATTCATAAAACTTATGTTTAATAAATATTCCCGCTAAAAGATTTTCAATTGTTCTTTGTTCATTAAATTTCATAGTATTTTGAATTTCAATATTATGAAATCTAATCCCTAAAATAATGGCAATCGTTAATCCAGTATTTTCGTAGAATTTATATTTTAAATTATTTTAAAAAAATTATTAGATAATACATAGTTATTTTAATTTATATTTCAAATTGTACACTTATTTTGATTGATTTTATTAAAAAGAATTAATTTATTGTGCCTCTTTTATTGCTAAATTTATGCTAATGGCAAATATATATACAAGATTTTCAAATTTGTTATATTTTAAACAATTTATTAAATAATACATAATATGTATTTTTAATAACAATTTGAATTTGAATTTGAATATATATTTTTAATAACAATTTGAATTTAAATTTTAGGATTTAATTATGTCTCAATGCCATTTTTGCAATTATTTGAATCTTCTTCTTTTAGGTTTTATTAGAGAAAAGAAAAGAAAAAATTGAGAGAGGGGCAGCCGACAAGAGACAAACACATTGTGAGAGAGAAATTTTTTCTTTCAAACAAGAGAGAAGAGCTCAAATGAATCTCGAATGTATGAAGAACTCATCGATTTGAGTGGACGAACTCACCTATGCGTATCTTGCTAAGATGTATATAAGTTTTGAATTCTATGGTATAATTTTATTATTTTATCTTTATTATAATATCAACAATGCTCCCCTTTTCAACTTGAAGCTTTCGACTATGGCTACAATGAATTGCATGTGTAGAGCCAAACTCTTGGATTGAATGTGTCTCAATTTTGCAATTACCCATTTGAAATGAATTGCATCTTTTGGACCTTGAAATAGATTTTAAATTTTGCACGCATGAGGTGGAGCTCCTCATTAATGGCAACTTTTCTAATCTTTATGTTTTTTTGGGAAAATTTTTATGTAGCATGTGTTATTTCAATTAGAGTGTATTTGGGGTTTAGGTGAATAATTGTACTTTTCATATTTTGTAGGGGCATTTGAGGGATTGTTTCATTTATTTATATTTCTAATTTTTATGTTTTGCTATTCTAATAATTTAAAATTATTTTTGCTATTTTTTCAAAGTAAAACTCATAATTTGGTATTCTTCTTGACCATCCTTAGCTTTTCACCTATGTTTCTTCCTATGAAACTACAAGGCGTCTATTTATAGAGGATTTTTATGGGCTTTAGGTGCACTTAGGCCCAGTTGCCTGATGGGCTTGAGCTTGGACCAAATGTCTTCTTCGTCCCAAATTTCTACTATTGGCTTAGGTACGTCTCAACCATTTTAATTACTAGACCCAATCCATTTATAATTTTTGGAATGGGCTTGATCTTTTGTTCTGATGACATGACGAAATTTAATTGGTCGAAATTTCTCATTTAAAAGCGACAACGATATATTGCTAAAAACGAGTTTTAGTAACAATTATGTGTTAGTAAAAGTTGTTTGTTTAGCGGCGATTAAAAAATATGTTACTAAAACCATTGACTACATGACTACAATGACATTCTTAATGACAAGTGTCTTTACGTTGCTAATGCTTTTCGTGGCACATTTTGACTTTTAGGAACACGTTTTTTGGGCCACTGAAAATGGTGTTTCTTGTAATAGGTGTATCAAATTTCTATTAGATGTATCACGTATATACTAGGTATATCAAGTGTAGACATGTTTTTTTGTTATATCTGCAAAGTAAAAGAAAAATGTGTGACAAGCTTATAAGTTGCTAAACCCAAATTGTTATCTACTACAATATCTTTGAGTAAAAAATGTCAAAGCATAAGTCAAAACAATGCCATCATGAAACCATCAACCCCTTTCAAAAAATATTAATGCCACTGGAAATAAATGTACAAGAGCAAAGTGAGAGATGATTGAAGCTTCGCATTTCACATCAATTGAAAAGAAAAATGAGATTCATTTTTGAATAAAGTGGAGTATGAAAACTTAAGTTCAAAGTACTATATCCTATAATTTATTATTGATTAAGATGGGGAAATTGCATCATTGTCTTTGTAATTTATGTACATAAGAATAAGAATCTATGGAAGTGTGCAATTTGACTGTTATGGTGGCTAGTGATCAAATTGATATATATATTCTTCATATTATATTTAGTAATATTACTAAAAGTCTAAATGTTGAAATTTCATGGTTAAAAGTGAAAAGTGGATTCCATTATTATTAATGATGAAAAAGGTGTAATTTTCTGTTTTTCTTTTCTCTAAATAATAACCAATGACAAATTCGAAGAAACCAGAATCCATGAAAAGTCTGTCAAATTAAAAGTTGCAAATCTATTCTATTTCTCATAAAAATTGCACACAAATTCGTTTAGTTATATCTATTTATTTCTAAGATGGTTCATCTTTTTATTTGTTAGAAACACTATAAATGTTATTTTATAGTAATATTAAGAAAGAAATAACTGATTTTGTTTTTTTTATTAAAAAAACATATATATTTTGATGGATGAGAATTCAAATAATTTACAACCTTTTTGGGGGTACGTAGTACTAAAGATGTATAAATTCTTTAATTTGGTAAATCAACTATTAACTTAAATAGTTAATTTCAAACTTGTGTAGTCTTATAGCCTTAATCAAATTAAAGACCAAAAGTTCACCCTTTGAAAACAATAATAATAAATGTCTATCAATTTTTATAAATATGATAAAATTTTACTTTCTATTAGTATAGACCAATATACTTAAAAAGATATTTAATAGACCGTTATACTCAAAAAGATATTTATGGATGTTTATAACTAAAGTAATTGATGTCTATCTGACGTTATTGTTGTATGTTATAAATAGAAATGAAAAAGGTACATAGTAAAATAATTTGTGGCGAGATTTGAAAAAAAATGTTTGTTGGTTCTTAATGTGTCTTTTATATGAGTTGAGATAAGTTTCTTCCCTTTGTCACATATTGTATTTTTAGGAGAAATAAGAGTGGGGGATTTCATCTAGACATCTACACTAGGACCACTTGGTCATTAGCACATAATGATATGCTTGTTGATCTAAACTTTTGTTGCTATTGTATTGTTTTAGCAACATTTATTGTATTGTATATTTGGCTTCATTTGTTTACAATTATTTAACATTTATAATAGGGTAATTGTTTTAAATAGAAATACAATTGAAAATATTTTAAAATATAGCAAAACTGTCTTTTGTCTATCGGTGAGAGAAGAAACACTAATAGACATTTATCAATGTCAGTGACAAGCATTAATAGATGTCTATCAATGCTTATAATCATTATATTATTGATAGACGAAATTTTGTTATATTTATAATTAAGTTGGTTCCTTTTTCTAGATTTGAAAACAACCTTATTTTTTACTAATTATACAAATATAGCAAAATCTATTAATAATAAAATATGTTGCATATAAATTTCTATTAATATATTTCTCTATCAATGATAGACTCTATTGTTGATAGTCCTTATAAGCAATATAGACATTATCACTAATAAATTTCAAATTTTAAATTTATATTTTGCTATCTTTGTAATTTTTTTTGTATTGTCCGTTATATGTTAATATTATTTTTGTTCTAATTGTTATATTTGAAAATGTCTAATATTTAAATTAAGTTAGAATTGTAATTAATTACCATTTTGCTTAAATAAAAACAAGATTTTTTAATCTAATGCGGTACGGTCTAGGATGGTAATTGGTTTATTTGACTCCTTTTTTAAAAAAAAATTAAGTCAACCAATGTTTTAGAAAAATCAAACCAAAATTTGAAAACTAAAAAAAAAAAGAAAAAAAGAAAAAAAGAAGTAGTTTTTACAATTTTAATTTTTTATTTTACTTAACCAGAAAAACTTAATTCATTAAAAAATTAACTGTTATACTTAAAAAAATATTCAAATCATTTTAATAATTTGACTGCAAACCAATTTAATTAATTTTTTAAAATAGAAAAACCAAAAACAAAAAATGGTTACCAAGCCATGTCTACAATTTTTTGTTTTCAAAACTTTGGCTTAATTTTTTGAAAAGATTGAAGAAAATATAACAAAACATAAAAAATTTCTAGGTAAAAATAAAGTTTATAAGCTTTGATTATCAAAATGGAGCCCATGATACCAATGGAACATATATTATTGAATTTCAACTCTTCTTCAAATGTCAAACTTTAACCAACATATAAAGGGACTGAATTATATTTCAATGGGGAAGCGTTTTATAGGATTAAGAAGCGTACCTTTGAAAAATCTTCCTTCAAATTTTCTCCAATTCTTCAATAATTTAAGCAACATATAGGTTTAAGACTTCTTCAAAGGTTCTTCTCTACTATTTTCTAGCAAGACTTGGGTTTGTGAGACTTAGGGCTTTTGAAAGCATGAAGGAAATATTTTGATAAGAGATTTTTTTTTGTGGGTGTGTTCTCTACGTATCAAAGTAAGGAGAGAGGGAGTTGTAATTCTCACTTCCTCCTCACTTCATTCTCCAATAATGCACAAGAGTATTTTAATTTAATTAAATAAAGAAAAATGGCACCAAATAGCACAAATTAGAAAATAAATATAATATATATAGCACATGGGAACAATATTTACAAAAATGACAATTTTTTTTCCAGTCATATGGTAAATTTTTTATTAATACCTCGATTTTGCCTTTTAGTTTCCTTCCTCACATGCTATCATTGATGGTGTGATATCATGCTATCAGTGATAACTTATATCAATGACATCATCCCTAATATGTCAAATATGGTTTTCATGGATTTATCACTAATAACTTGAACTTTAAATTTCTAATAATATAAATGTTGATAACATGACCTTAAATCAATAATTTATTTCAACAAAAGTTGCAAATATATCAATTTCATTTATACTAAAAACAAACAACCACAATATCACTTTATATGTAGCATTACTTTAATATCATTGATATGTAGTAGTCTATTATGGTTGTTGCTTATATCAATTCCTTCTATTGTTATCACTAATATCTATATTATAAGTGATAGCAATAGAAGAGTATCATTCATACTAGCTATCAAAAATATCAATTGATAGCCTAATTAAACCTTATCAATTCATAATTAATATGTTTACCAATGAAAAATATCAGTTATAAAAAAACCATCATTCTAATGATATCACTTATAGTTGCTATCATCGATATCCTTCTAGTGCAATCACTTATAGATAATATCAGTGGTATTATTTTACGTTGATAGTGTTGGAATTTATGTCTTAAAACTCGTAGAATGTAAATAAATTCATTGATCGTTATTAATAAAGTGTTATTATTATAATTTCAATGATTGTTATTGATTATATTATTAGTTATATCTTAATAACCCAAATCCAATAAACTAACATCTTAAGTTGTTTGATGAGTCTTGAACAGTATGTAAAGACATACAGGGATCAATGTTCGAGATTAGCTTAAAAGATCTATAGTATAGGGATAAGATTGGATACCTTATCCTGGTAACACTATGGATATGGCTCACTTTGTATTTAATACAAACACAATGATTCAACGTGTTCGTGTAGTTGACTAGAGAGTGAGGGTATCCTATGCAATGAGTTTGCATAAGATCGGACCGTGAAATAGTAACCACTAATTCTAGCTATTAGTGATAGTTTTCAACGTGAAAAAATCGAAAAGTGTGAAATAATCGTTTCTCAAATTGAAAGCTATTAGTGATAACATATATCACTGATAGCAATTATCAGTGATATATGCTATAAGTGATAGTTGTTATAAGTGATAATCTTTAATTTGAGAAATTCGACAAGAAACACTCAAAATGGTGGTTGGACATTGGTATTTTAGTCTTTTACTATTTTTTGTGATGTATGTAATTATTTTATGTTTTTTTTCCATTTATGCAACTAACCCTTAAAAAACTAAAAAATAATTTAATTTACTTTAATTTAATAATTAACTCGTTATAAATAATTTTTGTGATCAATTTATATAAATATCGCATATTTAATTAATCATATACTTAAATCATATTCACATGCACATCTCTCTAATAACGTATAGTTTTAATATGAACGTCGTTTATATCAATTTTAATTTATAATTTCAATATGATTTTAGTTCATATTATAATTGGAATCTTATTCAAATATATTAACTCATATTTAATAGTTTAGTTTTAAATCTAATTCAAAATTAGTTTTATATTATAAATTTATCTATATACATTATATAATTGTATCATATACAATTAACTTATATTCTCTTAGACAATTTGAACATATCAAAGTCTTTCAAAATACTTTAACCTGGTTCTACATGTTGTGAGCTAACAGGGGCTCGAACTTTATGGATCTATCGATTATAAGCTCTGATGAATTAAGATTGATTAATTAAATTTTTTAGTTGAATTATTACATTCATTAACTATGGAGTATTTCACTATACTAATTAAATACTTATAGTTTTCCACTATACTAAAGATTTATAGTTTCGTCACTCTTATGCATTATAGAACATATGTTGTATCCATGGGTATAATCATAACTCTCACTCGGGATTGATACCAAATTACATATGATCAATTACATCTTGTGAAATATTAATCTCTTAAGTAAACAGTTATTACAAAGGAAGATGAAATATTTCATGGTCCAAGCTTATACAAACTTATTGTATATAATGATACTCCCACTCACATGTCTCCACATAAACTTTTTCTATATCACATCGTTTGTAACCTTCAGAAATTAAAATGGATTGTATCCATAGTGTACCAAGATAAGATACATAACATTATCCATATATATACTAAAGCTCTTTAGGTTACTAGTTGAATACAATGAACTTTAATTTATGTCTTAGATATCGTTTAAGTTTAATTTAAATAACCTTGAATTTAAGTTTATTGGATTCAATCTGAAATTTTAAAAACGAGAAAATAGATTAATTAGTTAAGATATATACTTTTGACCAAGAGGTCATACTTACCATCTTCACTCTCTTGTAACAATATATAACACACAAATTTTGCACTTTGGGAACATGTGAATTGCATAACACATTGATTTCAATCATAAAGAGAATGCACACCAATCAAAATGACATTAATTTTATTAACAAAATTGTCAAAAGAAAGAAAACAAAAAACAACATGACAAAATTAGTTAATTAAGGTTAAAACCTCCATAATTATATAGACCAACAATGGGGAAATTACAACACACAATTATTGATAGACACAAATCCCCCAAGTTAGCTACGTTAAATACCATACTTCATTCCTTTACTCAAAGGCACTTTATTATTTTAAATGTGATTAGATAGATTTCACTTCTTCGTCCTTTTCTCCTCATACTCAAGTAGCTCCTCAAGCACCTTATCATCAAGACATTCCAATTCAATCACTTGCCCTTGAACCCTTGGAGCTGCAGCAGATGAGGAAGAACTAGAAGCTGAAGAACTCCCACCAAGAGAAGGATATTCATTAGGGAAATTCAGGACAGCCAAATGACCACGCATCATATATGCAGCTCGGTCATAAGCTCGAGCTGCCTCCTCCGCCGTGTTGAATGTTCCAAGCCATATTCGAGCACCATGTCTTGATGAATCACGAATCTCTGCTGCAAATTTCCCCCAAGGTCGACGCCGTACACCACGGTATCGAACCTCACCACCTTGATCATTGCTAGACTTCCCTTCCTCGTCCATTTTGCATGGTGATGTATAAAAATCATCATCCTCTTTTTATATGAGTTCTTGACAACTAAAAGCAGCCAAAAGGAAAATCTAACCTACGGCTTAAAAAATACACTTAAATTATTTGATGTTAACACGTGAGTTATAATTTTTCTTTTTGTAGATTTAGAAGCTTCTTCAAGGCAAAATAATAATAATAAACAATTAAATTAAATTAAATTAAAGATCTTGGTCTGTCTCCAATGTATCTGGATTGGTCAAGGTGGTGGCTTTGAGAAGAAGAAGAAAAACATCTATTTCAGCTTTAATTTCAATTGGGTTATTTAATGGAATTTTTTAATTTTGTAATGAATTAAAGGCCAACGATTTGCTACTTCCTTCTTTCTTTCTTTTTCACTAAGATTCTATGTTCATTCTTTTTCAATGGAAGTTTAAGATTCTTTTTATAAATTATAGAGGTAGGGGGACCAGAAACTTGGCATCTTAATTTGGTTAATTGAAGGGGTTTTTGTTTTTGTTTTTGGTTTTTGGTTTTTGTTTTGAATTGTTATGTTTTTTTTTATATTATTATTATTGTTATTATTATTATTTAGAAGATAGATTCGGTTCTGTTTCTTTGTCTGTTTTTAATTTTAAAAAATATATAGATTGTTTCTTTAGATTTGATTTAAAATGGATTTTAAAAGGTTTGGAAGAAAATTCAAATGTTTGAACAAAGTTTAAATCATTACTGGAATTATTATTCAACTATTTCCTGATTACTGTCTTTTTTGTTCATTATTTTTCTCTAACTTTCTTTGTTTCAGTTCCCTTAAAAAACCACTAAATTTTACTTTTTATTTAAAAAAAAAAAAAAAAAAAAAAAAAAAAAGTCTAAAATTTTACACTCGGATGTAATATTATGTTTAAAGACTCTTTATTTAACGAGAAATTCATTGTATATTGGACCGAGATTGAAACAAAGAATGATTTAGAGTGACTTAAAATTAGAATTAATGTAAATTGAGATTCGTTGACATATTATTATATTGTTCTTGTATTTAATTATTTTTAAAAATAAAGTATCGATGTAATGCTTCGGTGAAATGACCTTATTTTTTTTTTCGCTCATCTCTTTAACTTTTTCTGACAGAAAAGTATTACACCACCTAATGAGTCCAAAAACGTTTAGAATTTGATTGTTGAATTTAAGAAAACTTTTCTTTTCTTTTGAAAAATATTTACATAGATTATTTTCTAAAATTAATAACATACGTGAAATTATTTTAATGGGTTAGTTTATTGTTAACTATTCTTATATACTTATTTTTTTCTTCTGTATATTATAATCAAAATTAATGTCATATTTTAAAATTAATTTGAAGAATAATAAGAAAACAAATATTATTTTTTTTCATAATGAAATAATTCTATGTAACTTCTTCAAAAGAAAAATTCTATGTAACTATTATAAAAAGAAGAAAAAAAAAAGTTGTAAAGTAATAGGGAGTAAGAGAATTTTGCTGTGGGTTTAACAAAGGCAACACTAGTTAACCAATGGAATTGAAACACAAAGGAAAAGGTATTGTATTAGTGTGTTGTGTTGAAGTGGAATTTTCTAGAAGGCTCTTGATTTGAAAAGTCTTTTGATTCTCACTTTCTAATTGCAAAAAAGTGCATGGAAGTTTCTGGGGCTATGTTTTTAGTATTTAACTTTCTAACATCACAATGCAACTTGCTCTTGGTCTCTCTTTTTGGTTCCCAAATGCTTTGTTTTCTTCTTTTACCCACTCTTTTTTTTCTTTTATTTTTCTTTGTTTAGTTCACATTAGGGTTTTGACTTCATTTCAATTTTCAACTTTCATTTTTTTTTTCTCTTATGTTTGCCGATGTAAAAATATGGAGCAACTACGTACAACCAATTCCATTGTACCGGTGCTCATGAAACTATCTATGAATTCTCACACTTAGATATGATATTTTGTTTAGCATACTTTGGTGTTTATGTAAGTTCTTATTTTGAAGTGGTATCGAGTTGTACTCTTATATATATTTGATTGTATATATACCTCAATGACGAGATATATTAGTTCCTCTGAATGTACAGTCTAATTTTTCAAAATATGTGTGTTATAATGCATGATTAATTAGTTTGTTGGGAGTAAGAAGATGAGAACATGTATGGTCATGCATGTTTGATAGTGATTTTGAAATGGTTAGTCCATTTTTGTCATTTTTTAAATTACTCTGAAACACACTTTTCATCACTAGTAATTAATTTGTTGTCTAGTTTTACACCTTTAAACGGGTTTTTGTTAATACTAAATTGATTTTAAAGAAATAAAAGCATTTTTTCAATTATTTTGAAAATAATCAAAATCACTTTTATCATTTTCCAAAACTTTGAAAAATGAAATGAAAAAGATTTTGATCATCTTAAGATCACTCCCAAATAGGTTACACCAATCATTTTACACTTTCTCAGTAAGTGTTGTTAGTATTTAGGTAGCTACTGTATTGTTTCAGGTCATTGGCCAATTTTACCACTTAAACCCCATAACAATACTTGTATTTTTGACAATATGTGAAATAGGGGAATCGAGCATATGTATCCATATGAATCAAATTTGATATCCTATGACATACTTTTTATTGACATGAAAATAAAGTGTAGTCTATTTGGTTTAACTGTATTAGCAGCCTTAGGCAACTATATTAGGTTTTTAGACCGAATAAAAATAGGTTAACAATAACTTTTCGTCTTTAGACTTTAATAAAAGTAATAGTAATTTCAAAAACTTTTTTTTATGTCTAACAATTTAATTTATATATTTTCAATTGTGTAAGAATTTTGTTCTTACATTTTACTATGTAACAGTTTAGTCTGAACTTATATAATGACTTTGTTCCAATTTAAGAAAGCCTTGTTGAATTTTAATGAGTTTTTTTTTTCATAAATAAACAGTTAAACTAATTAGAAACAACTCAATATTTTTTTTAAAATACAAACTTTATATAAGAAAAAATGAAATTTGGCATCTAACTTTGATGATTTCTTACGATAAGGAGTAAGGAGTAAGTACTTATTACAAATTTGAAAGTACCAAGACTTGTTACACACTAAAGTTGTTCATGTGCTAAATTGTTATAAGATTGAATGTACAAGGACTAAATTGTTACAAAGTAAAATTTAGAGACTAAATTGCTACTTTTATGAAAGTTTAGAAACCAAAAGTATTTAATAACAATAAAAATATGAGACAAAACATTGCTTTTTGAATTTAGAAAAGGGAGGAAAAAGAAAATTTATTTAAATAGAAAGACTAATAAAAATATTTACAAATATAGTAAAGTGTCACAATCTATCATGCACTACAAAAAACTGACCCTCTTATGACAGCCAAAGTCGTCGAGAAATGTACCAAAATACTTCGAGAAAGGAATTTTTTATGCCTTTCTAGTTGTCGAAAAAGTGGTTGAAAAAACCTCATTGAGATAAGCATTCTCGACAGGTATGATAACCCGTTAGAAATTTCAAAACTCTCAACTAGCCAAATATGGCGTGGGAAGATCAGAACTCCCAACGGCATACATAGCAGCATAACTCCTGACCACGCTGCCTGATAAACATCGGGAGTTCTCCATAACTCCTGATGAGCTAATATGACTGTCACGATCTCACCCTATCTCCCGACTCATACGTATAGGGTGCCAGCAATTTCTCCATCAAATTACAAGTTTTGGGAATAACTCTCGACGCCTTTATATGTCGTCGGGAGTTATTCCATAACTATGTACTCCCATCGATTTGAGTTGGGTGTCGGGAGATATGGTCTCTCCCAACGTCTTATCTCTGAAAAACTTTTTTAATTAAGCATCGAGAGATTCTCGATTTCTTGCGGTGGTGATAGACTTTTGAAACTAGTAGGTTTTCTAAACGTGATTACTGCATTTTAACAAAATTAATATTAGAAGTTTTAAATATAATGTTTTAGCCTAATAATTATATCGTGGTATAATTTTGCTTAACATACTTTAGAAATTGTATCACAATCATAGAAAATTATGGGAAAAAATAGGAGTTTTCATTTGTGATTTGACAAAATTTGTTTGAAAATAAGTGAATTATCAAAAGTCAAAAGTTTAATTTTCTTTATTTTCAATATGTGATTATAGTAAATTCAAATTTTGGATCTTAAAAAAAGGTGCATGGAAGTTTCGGGCTCTCTTAGTATTTCCACAATGCAACTTGCTCTTGGTTTCTTCTTTTTTCTTTCTCTTTTCCCTTTTAATTTACTTTTCTTTGTTTGATTATTCATTACGATTTGAACTTCCTTACAATTTCAACATTTTTTTCATCTATCGGGACAAAAATTTCAAATAAGCATACATCGATTCAGATGTACGATAAATTGTGAATTGAAGTGTTCATAAAACAATAAGATCTCATGCTAATCTATAATTGAATTGAGATATTAGTCGTTCCTCTGTTTATATGGTTTTTTTAAAACATATGTGTGCATTTTAACTTTTAATGCATGATTATTTTGTTGGAAGTAAGAAAGTGGGAAAGTGTATTACGTGCATGTTTAGAGTGATTTTTAAAATGACAATTATTTTTGTCATTTTTAAAATCACTTTGAGATCACTACTATAAATTTGGTATTTCTTGATGCACGCAAATTTTGATTTCTTGATGGTCATGACAAAGAACCATTTTTCTTGATACAATGTTTATCTTGACGATCATGCACGTCAAGAAAAATCCTCTTATTTTGTTGAAGAAATACGAAAAAACATTAAAGAAAAAATGTGGATTTTTTATTTTCTTGATGGGCAAAATTTCCTTAGTTTTGTTGATGGTCCACAAATGTTAAGAAAACTATTTCTCCATGGACAATAAACATAAAGGATAATATATTAGTTGATTGGCAATGTCCATCAAGTTAGTTAGGTTTTCTTGATGAACAAGGCCCATCAAGGGATGAATTTTCTTGATTTGTAATGGTTATCATAAAAAAATTAATATATTTGTTTTGGATTTTTTTTATGGGTCTAAGGTTTCTTGATGGACAAAGACAAAAAAAATCATAAAAAAGGTCCATCAAGAAAAATGATATCACGATAGGCATTGTCCATCAAGAAAAAAAATTATAATTTTGGGTTTATGATAAGATCGTGGACAAGGTCCATCAAGAAAAATGATATGTCCATCAAGAAAAAACTATTTTTCGTGAAACACAAAATTCAGACTCTCATTAACGGGCTCAAAAAACACGATATTCATCAATAATATTCTTAAATCGTTTCTATTTTTTTTTTCAATTATTACTTTCTATTCATCAATAATACAATATTACTTTTTTAAAAGTTAACGGTTGTAATTATAATTAGATTGAAATAAGTGACTTTATCAAGATCAAATTAGTTATTAGGTTCAACTTTAATGAGTTGAATTGAAAGTTTGTAATTTAGAGTTTTTAAAATTTGTAGAAGTTGTAGAAGCTGGACAACATGAACTTAGCTCAACTGGCACCTGTATGTATTTATGGACAAACCCCTCAGCTGTTTATAAATTTAATGGAAACCAAGATCATGAAGATGCTAATTAGCACGGAGCTAAGGTGGGTGTGAGAAAAGAAAGAATGAAAAAGGAGAAGTAAAACATAATAAAAAAAAAAAAAAAAAAAAAAAAGGTTTTTTTTGTGACATGTTTTGGTCACCAAGTAAACTGGTTTTCTTGATGAACTATTCACTTTTTTTATGGACTTTTTAGTTTACTTGATGGACAAATTTGTAGCAGTGGACATATCTTTCATCACTCATATTTAATTTAATAAACTCCATAAAATAGTATCCAACTTGGGAGCATCAGCCTCAGAAGCAAAGGCTGGTATGAGTGTTTTTCCTCCCATGAAGGCCCATTTTTCAATGGGTTGTGGTATAAGACCCCTCATGGTTGACCCAAACTATTTAACACTCACTAATCTTTTTCCACTTAGGAATTCAAAGTCTGTGTCTCTATTGGTCGTAAGTATCACTCAAGGTGCAACTCATTCTTCCAATTTTCTTCTTGCTTTAACCCTCTTTTGATTACTAACTAAAGTGTTTTAGGTTTTGTGGCAGCACCACACCAATTTTTTCTTTTCTCTGTTTTTGTTTTGTAGATAGTCTTTCTTCTCCAAAATTACAAATTAAAAAAAAAATAACTACTCCCAATTTTGTATTTCCCAGATTCCTCAAATTTTGAAAGTTTATAATTAAATCTATGAACTTTTGATTTATGTCTTACAAGTTTTTGATCTTTGAAAACTTGTCTAATAATTTCTTACTCTTTCAATTTTAGGTCCTATACAACCTATTAGACACAATGTTGAGAGTTCAAAGACTCATTAACCCTATTTTATGTTCAAGAACTAATTGGATATAAATTTCAAAAATTCAAATACTAAACTTGTAATTATTTTTTTTTTTTCAGTAAAAATGTTCTTAGGATGGAATTGGCTGAGTTTGGGTTGAAATTTGCATTTTATTGTAACCAAAAGTAGAATTGGTTTGCTAGAAAATAAATCCTAATATGGATCGCCTCCTTCAAAGCCACACACCCACCTATGATTCAATTGAGTTCGATCGTTGTTCCAACTTTAGATTGTTTTACTCATCTAAGGGTGATCCATCGTGGTAAAATTAAGGTGAGTTTTGAATGCATAAAAAAGAGTGGATCCAATGATTAAATCAAAATGAGAATGGTCCATTAGGTTATACTCCACCTCAGTGCCTCCACATATTTTCCCCCACTAAGTGAATAGAATCGGATTAAGTCAAATGAGTAATAATGTCGTGATTATTTTATAACTTGGTTGCTTTTAAATAAACTCTATTTAATATTTTTTTATATATGTATAAATGGACAAAATTGTACAAAACCAAGTGAGTATTTAACGATAAAATTGAACTTAAAATTGTAAATCTTCAAATTCAGAAAGTAATGGTAAAATTGTACCATTTTGAAGTCAAATTTATAGCTTAAAAACTAAAATTTTAATATATTTTTATTATAATTTATTTGTTTTACTTTGACTTGAACAAAATATACAATCTAACCCCATACCTTACCAATAAAACTATGCTGCTCAGTATCAACAATTCTTCTGTAACTTTATATGTTAGCAAGTGCAAGTGATCATAAGAGGTCTTTTTTTAAGGTTTTGAAATAATATTGGATATTAATAATAGAAAAAAAAAGATTAGAATATGAAGATAGGCTGAAATGAATAGTTTTAAAAACAAAAGATTTGAAACAACCTTGGTTTTGACATTAAAACCATCTGTATGTGAACTGTAGAAAGTAGTAGTAGAGTGTAGAGTAGTATACAGATATGAAGGTTAGAGATTGAAAAGTCAAAAAAGGTGAGAATGTAAATGGGCTTGGGGTTGGGCTTGCGTTGACTAGGCCCAACCCAAAGTGTGAGATTGTCGGTGAGTTTTAATGAATTAAAGAAAAGAATAGAAAATGAAGTTATAGTGGGAGCACGTGAGAACACCGCTGGTACACGTGCTAATGCGGCAAAATTAAAATAAATAAGAGTGTGGGTGTTCAAATGTTCAAATGTTCAAATGTTCAAACTTCAAACTTCAAACTTCAAACTTAACCTTTCACTCTTTTTCTAATTCTTAATTTATACATACAAAATGACCATAAATATTTAATCATTTAACCCAAAAAATGAGAAACCTAATAAAATATCATAACCTAATGTCGGATTCCACAATCTTTGCCTCTCTATTTCTATTTCTATTTTTTATTTTTTACTTTTTTGGACAATTTCCAAAATTAAATATATTAAATAAACATAATTAATTATCTTATCCATCAAGACATTCAATATTTCCATTTTCAATATCAATTTGTTATATATCATCTCTTACTCAGATTTAAATCTTCATTTTGTCCTTAAGATTTTAATTTTATATTCATTATTAAAGTTTTCAAAACAATAATCATTTCGATACTACAAACTACTATTTGTTAAAAAAAAAAAAAAAAAACGTTTTTCTTTATCAAATTTGGGTAAGATTTTGATATTTGTTTAGTAGTTGTCTTTAAATAAATTTTGAGAATCCATAAACATAAATAAAAAAGACAAAAGGAAACACACGTTCAAAAAAGATATTTAAGGAAAATTATTAAACAACTAGAAGATTGCTAGTAATATTATAATGTTGAATAGAAACTCTAAATTGAATTTGTAAAGTATAGAAAGTGGTTGAAGATTAATCCATGATATGTCATTCCATATAGTTAAGGCCTTTTGTTTATTATTATTTTTTTTAGGAAAGTAAAGGTCTAAAAGAAGGAAAAAGGATTCAAATCTAAGAAACTTTTTTACAAGATAACTGTTTTTTAGGAATTCAAATGAAATTTGATCCAAGATTTAAATTTGTTCGAGAATAACCTTTTGCTTTCAACCATGTGTGAAAGTATCAAATTGTTCTCAAACTATGTGGTAAGGCCTAGAGTTGTCAAATTCTTGCTTCTCTTTCTAATTCCTCATCAAACAATTTCTTTTTATGTTTTCTCTTTTTAGTTTCTCGTTCTAGTTTCTTGTTCTAATTTCTCATTAGATACAACTATGGTTTTATTTCTTTAGTTTTTTCTTTGGTCAGATTCCTCCTTTCACTTCAACCTATTCCCTTTTCTTCTCTTTATTCATTAGACAAACAAAAAGTGAAAAAAAAAATTTAGCAACACGAAGAAAATTTTACAAAATAAAGAAGAAGAAAAGCAAAAGAAGTGAAAAACAGAAGAACAAAGGAAGAAGAAGAAAATAAAAAAGAGGAATTGTCAAAAATAACAAATTTGACAAAATATTCCCAATATATAGTAAAATTTTCAGAACATCTTAGTTTGGAAGGGGGATTGTGAGTGGGTGCAGAGTGAAGTGAAAAAGAGAAAATAAAAGAAAGAGTCAAATGTTGAATGTGAAAAAAAGATTAAATAATTTAAAAGGATTTTTCAATATTTGTTCTGACAAACTCACTTCCCAAGTAAACTGCCCTTCAATTTCTGCTGCCACCTCCCCATGTGCTTTGTCCCTCATTTTTCTTCTTCCAAATATACTTTTTTCTCCTTTTTTTTTTTTTTTCTTTTTTATAATTACATTTATTTATCTTAAGAACCATTAAATTTAACCTTAAACATAATATATATTTCCTATACTTTCATTTTATAACATTACATTTAACTCCAGTCAACCAATTCTTTTTCTTTTTCTTATGAACTATAAACAATAAATTGTTCAGAAAGATTAACTCTATTAAAATTTTAATGGTAACAGAAGTTACAAATTTAAAACTATACATCAAATATATTGTTACATATTAAACCTATAATACTCCATTGTTATTGCTATAAGAATTTTGGAAATTTTGGGGATCGCAAATGGTCAGGAAATTGGCAAAATTGCATCGGCTAATGCTCTTCCAACCTCATTTCATTCGTCGGTTTTGTGGTCAGAAGAGACCCAACGAGAGATCAACCCCTAACACCAACATAACCGACATCGGGAGAAAGATATTACTGCTGATGTTGTTTGACGTCATTGGACATACCATTCTCCTGACTGTTTATTCGTGGTGTTGGCGTTAGTTCTCTCTCAATCGTTTTTGTAAGCATTAGGAGTATGTGGTGAGCAATATTGTGCAATATTTAATATTTCCAACATCAACAAGGAATATATTGTTACTGTTAATGAAAATTTTCCCCAACATTGGCAGTTGATATGTTTTTAAAAAAAAAATTAAATTTGTAATTCTAAATTTGTATAGTTCTAATCAAACTTGAAGCAAAAGAGTACAACCAAAACATTCATTACACATTGAAATACATTTTATGCAAAGTCTAAATTTCATTTGAATTAAAAAAGTTCAAAAGAAACATTAATAGTTTTATTACATTGCCTGAAAAATTCTTAATGAGATTTATATATCATCATGTGACAGTTGCATTTTTTAAAAGTATTTGAGACAATATTGATTTAAACAATGCATGATTTGTATTTAGCTAAGACCTACAATTTTCCATGAACAAGCTGAATTTGTTCATGTTTAACCCAAAAAAGGTAGCAGACATGTTTGAAATGTTTACATGTGATTTTTGAATTTTCCATTAATTATGCATGACTGAGAGATTAAGTTTGAGCTTAGAGAATACTGTTTGCACACAGGTTATATTTCGTTATTGATGTTGAGGTACTCCGTGACAATGATGCTATCGTGAGTGCTAGATAGGCCTCATTATTGTCACGATAGCATCATTCAATTGTCAAACATCGTAAAGCTAGTAAATATTGGTTTTACTGGACAAGCCCTACATAACATAGTGATTTCATGTTAGTTATACAATTTTATAAACATGAAATGTCTAGTTAGAGATTTATAAACATACTTATATTCAGTTTTTGAAAAGTTGGTTACATAAAAATTAAACCATGAGTTTTCTTTGCTTTACATATTTATCTATATGTTTAACAAGTTTATCATATGCTAATTTATAAAGATACTAGTTCTGTAAACCAGTCACTTACCAAGTGATTTAGCTCACTCTTTCAAAATGTTTTTCCACTTTTCAGGTAAAGATCATGCTTCTTGTGCCTAATACACTGCATGCCACAATCTGATAAATGCTTCCAATTCATTTTCAGTACATGGGTGGAGTTGCACATTGTGTCTGTATAGCCATATAAGTTTGGATTTTTTAAACACTAAGTAGAGTATGGGTAGCGAATGTAGTTTATTGTAAAATTTTATACTTTAGTTGTAAATGTCTTTAAGCAGGTTCTGCATATTTTGATGAGTTTTAGTCTGGGCTACACTATATGATTATTCATCAAGTTTTCGTTGTGTTGTGTTTGCAATATGTTATGTATCTCTTACATAAGAGTAGTATGTTTATCAGGTTAAGGTTTAAATAGGGTGAATATATATCGTTAAAGGAGGATGATGTCTATTTTGACTTCACATCATTTTTCGGGCTAAGAATAGGTGCTCCAGGAGGGGGTATATATGGCAGTAACACACAATTCAACAAATTCAATTAGTTCCAATGATAAAAGAACAAACAAACTAAACTATCCAAATGCATCAAACTAACTGTTCTTCAACACAGCTAAATAACATTCAACTTAGGCAAAAATGTCTCTAAACGCTCATGAATTAGGGAAATACATTAAAGAAAATGAACTATATCCTTATGGTGGCTCATGTATGTTTCACCCATTCCCCACAATCAAACAAGTAGCTAAGCATGCATAATGCAAATACATAAAACCGACAAGAGAGGTGGCAAGAGATCTGGACAGGGGAAGGAAAGGGATTAACAGCGTGAGAAAGGTGGGGTTGTGCGAGATCTGGAAAATGAAAACAGTGGTTAGGTTTTTATTAATATTTATGTTGATGCCTTTAATGAGCATTGGCAGATAATTAGGTTACTCTCCCAACAGCTGTTGGGAGTTTATAACAAGTTGATAACATCTTATAAAATCCTTACCATGTTTAATAAAGCGTCAAGAGTTTATTCATATCTTCCAAGCTCATGTTGTAACACTCCACGACTAAGATTCAAATAAGGATATTTGACAATTGAATGATCCAACATTTTTCTGCATCCCATATGATTTGTCAATATCATATTTCTTGCTTGTCTTAAAGGCTTATTAGAGTGAAAAGATATAAATTAAAAAGACATAATAAGTGAGAGCAAGAAGAGGTAGACACAGCTTGGAGTTGGATGTTGGTAGTTGTTAGAATATTGCCCCTAACTTTGCAACACCACACCTATAATTTTGCCCTTAACCAATTACGTAAAATCACATACCTACTTCCAAACTCTTTTCCAATTTTGGTTTACATTATTTCATTTAAAACTACAGTTCTATTCTTTCAAAATTTTCTTTTCTTTTTTCTTTTGAGTAGATGAGTTCAAAAGGAATACATTAGGTAAAGATGGTTTAGAAGAGAAGATATCTTCATTTCCACAACTATATGTTTCACAATCTCTTTCTTATCCAATCTATTTATGTTGGCTATTATTAATATTGATTAGAAATGTAATAAATATCAAACAAAATTAGGAAGAATATGGAAAGGAAACCCTAAATTTGATGGTATTAAATACAGATGATAAGGAAGGGTAGAAAGTGATAGGAGAGAATCGAGAAAGATATGGAAGGATATATTTTTACTAATAAATTGAAAGTCATTTTGGTGGTGGGGAATTCCAAAAGACTTGAAGGGAAAGAAAGAAAGAAAGGAAAAGAAAAAACAAAACAGAGGTTTTGAAATGAAAGAAAATGAATGGAAGAAAAATATATAAGATTTTATGGGTAAAGCAAAAAAGGGACAAACTTTTTTGCTCAAAAGTTCCAAACACTACATTTTTTGTGAGGCAAAAACTGAGGTTCACAAAATGAAATTACTGTTTTTGTTCTATTTGTACACTCAATTTTTCCACAATTTGGAAAAGGATACATCGTAAATTTCTAGTGCAATTGGTTCAGCACTCTCAATTTTTAAATAAAACTGTTTATATACATTCCATTGTTCAATTTTAGTTAGTGTATGAGGAACTAAATTTAAGATAACAAAAAAATTTTAAAAAAAATAAACAATAAACTAGCCCTAGACAATAATTAAGATCATTTAAATAACAAAGTCTAAAATAGATTAACTAAAATTGAATAAATTTGAAAATTTCCATTCATTTTTATATATATAGTTGTCAATATTTCGTTTTTGTTTTGTTAGGTGTTAATGTGTTTATGCAAAAACATAATTACTTAAAAATTAGGAACAAAAGAGTATAATGATTCTTAAAGAGAAAAAGAAAAGAAGAACTAAAATTGAATTTGGATTTGGACCCATTTCTCCAATTTTCTCCCACAAACATGATGATCCTAATTTTGGAGTTTTGTTGTAAAATTCAACACTTTTTTTAACCTAAATTGGAGTCATTGCTTTTGCTTTCCTTTTTCTAATCGGTGGGAAAATCTTTGGTTTTTCTGACTTTTTTCTTTCTACTTTTCTAATTGGGATTTGGGAAACTGAAATTCACCTTTTCTCTCTCTCTCTATTGAAACATAATTCCAAAGTTAAATTATATAGTCTCTAATTTCATTACGTTTTAAAAAAATAAAGATGCTTTGTTTGAAAAAATAATGTTTAAAAAGTTTAAACAATATCCTAACATCTTAATTAACCATATATAAAAAATAATTATGTTTCAAAATACATCAATAACGTCCATTATTAATCTTAAAAAAATATTTTACATGAGCTAAAATTGTTAGTACCTTGTTTCAACACATTAGAAAAGTGCTTATGGTTTTAGTATTAATATTAAGAGTCTATTTGACAAAAAAAAAAAAAATTGATTTGAATTATTTGATGAGTTGTAAGCAGAGGAAGAATATATTTGTGGAAATGTACAAACAAATATATTTATCTCTTTTTATTATTATTATTATTTTGTATCCAAAGGTTTGTTGATACCTAAACACAATAATGATTATTGCTTTATTCTTTTCCTTCATTTATTTAAACTACTTTCCGCCAATTTTGATTCTTCCATTTTAGACTTTTAAGAATCCAAAATTATTGTGTGTTTAAAATCAGTGTATGTATAAATTTTCATTCATTTTCCTTATAAATTCAACTCAATTTTCAAAAAATTTCCACCAAAATTCTCAAATACCCTATTTGATAACTTTTTTTTTTTTCTCTTTTCTTCTTTTGTATCAATTAAACATATATGTATATAATAATTTAAAGTTGGTTATTTTTCTATCTAATTATTTGCCTAAAAATGTTGTAAAAATTTAACTCGGGTATTCGAAGATTTTGATTTTTAATCTTTATGTAATTTGTGGGGGCATAGATTTAGACATAGTAGATAGCATCTTCTTACAAAATTGTATATTTCTTACTTCCCTCATTCATTGGAAAAAGGATATAAATTAAATGTCAACATCAATGACAATTTAAAAAATAAAAAAATTGTATCACTTTCAAGTAGTGATAATAGCTTCACTAAAAAGATATATTAAAAAAAAAACTATTTCTTAATAGAAAAAGAAAATTTGAACCATTGTACTTTTTGTAGCAAAAATATGATATATAGTTTATTTGTATCAATATATGACCTATTGCAATATAATATAAAAAAGTACATCAACATATTAAATGATGAATGATAAATGATATATTAGGTGCATATTAGTATTAAGGAATATAATTATAGAGTATTGCATCTTAATTGAAAAAAAGAAACAAATGATCACATTATAGTTAGGAAACCAAAAACATAGACTAATCATATATGGATAAATCATAATTAAAGAAGAAAAAAAGTTTAAATTCTTAAATTAAACAAATTGTTCATCGTGCAAACCACATATTAATCTAAGTATCGATTACGTAATCAAAGTACACAATTTTCAAGACAATCACAAAATTTTCTGAACTTCCAAAAATTAAAATATTTTTAAAATACTAAATAAATAAATAAAACAAAGAAAAGAAGAAGAAGAAAGAAAGTCTTCCAAATTTCTGTCTCCTCCAAGTTTGCCCTTTTTTTCAAAGCAGAGTCATTTCCACTCTGAAACTCCAAATTTTCCTCTCAAAATTCTCCCCATTGATGGCCCAACCCTTCATCTCTCCCTCCACCACTCCCCTTCATTCTTCCAACCCCGTTTCAAGTTTTCCCATCATCGCCGTCGCCGTCATCGGAATCTGCGCTACCGCGTTTTTACTTGTCAGCTATTACATCTTCGTCATAAAATGCTGTCTCAACTGGCAACGAATAGAAATACTCCGCCGCTTTTCTCTCTCCCGCCGCCGTGAACAGACGTTAATTCTCCGGCAGCAAGCGGAGCCACGTGGGTTAGACCCATCAACCATCCAATCAATCCCATTGATTAATTACAAAAAACCCATTAACGAAACTACCACTGGGGGCGAATGCGCCGTTTGTCTGACGGAGTTTCAAACAGAGGAGCAATTGAGAAAAATTCCGATTTGTAAGCATCTCTTTCATATCGACTGCATCGACATTTGGCTTCAGAATAATTCCAATTGCCCACTTTGCAGAACCTCAATCTCCAATCAAAATTGGTTGATTCCGACCGATCAAGCTCCTTCCGCTCGAGATTTGGCTCTCAATACCGGCATCCCCATTTCCGCCGGCGATGAGAATTTCGTTGTGATTGAACTAGGTGGGAATCTAGATCGCTGCCGACCACCGGAGTTGGTGTCCGGTGAGGTGGAAAAATCGGAGAGGAAGTTTAAGAAGGTAACGAGTATGGGGGATGAGTGTATTAACATGAGGGAGAAGGATGAAGAGTTCGTAGTGCAGCCGATTAGAAGGTCGTTTTCGATGGATTCGTCTGGTGACCGGCAGCTGTATATGGCGGTGCAAGCGGCGGTGCGGGAGAAGAGTGGTGGTGAGAGTGGGGTCGAGGTTGAGGGTTGTAGTAGCAGAGTAAAACGATCTTTCTTTTCATTTGGGAGTGGAAGAGGATCGAGAAATGCAGTTTTGCCCATTCAGTTTCAACCTTAAAACTCCTCTGTTTTGTTGATTTTTCATTATTGTAATTTGGTAATTTAGGTTATAGTATATTGTTGATAATTTGTTTGATTTTATTGGATAATTTTTACATTTTCATTCTTATTTGATGGGGTTTAATTCTCAAGTGTGAAAATTTTCCTTTTTGGTGTTTTGTTGTCACTCGGAATGTATTCAAACAAGTATTAACATCAACCTAACCAATGAATTTGTAGTGTTTAACCATGCAACTTGTGTTGAGTTTTGATTGATTAATAAAAGGTAATGGTAATGGATATATAGTGTTTTAGTTTAAGGCTAAAAATTAACAAGTATTCTTTTACTCCAACAATTGCAAATATAGTAAATTTATGTATTACAAGATATTTTGTCTTTGCCTACGTAGTAAAATATGGGCAGAGCTTCTTCCAAAGTTATTTTTGCCTGGACACGTTTCATGGCTGAAACTCCATCGTCTTTTTTTGTCCACGTTGTTGACGTTGAGTCGGCAGAACTACGTCAATTAAAATCGTGGACAGAAAAGAAAATTCTGGCCATGAAAAAAATGTCGTTAGAAAGATCATTTTGTCCACGATCATCATCACGTCAGCAAAAACAGACTTTCTAGCAACGAAAAAAAATGTGGGCCAAAAGGTTTTTTTGCCCACGATCATCATTACATCGGCAAAAATATACTTTCTGACCACAAAAACGACGTTGGCAGAAAGATCTTTTTGCCCACGTTTATTATTACGTCGACAAAAATAGACTTTCTAACCATGTTTGTTTCGTGGGCAGAAACTGTTTCCACCAACAAAAAAAAAATTTGTCCACACAAAGAAAAATTATCCTCACACTAAATTTGTGAGCATAAATAAATAAATAAATATATATATATAACATATATATATACGCGTGGCAAAAATGGTTTTAATTTTTTTTTTCACATTTAGTGTTAATATTATAGGCTACTAAATTAATTTTCAAATATAGTATCAAACATTGCAATAAAAAAATTAATAACAAAAATTTTTCTAGCCATTAATACTTTGTCAAAATAAAACAAACTACTTCTTTAATGTGTCAAGGTACATGAGCTATATCAAATTTCATTTTGACATATCAAAATGAACAAAAAAAATATTAAATACACATTACTAATAGTACAAACTTGTCCAGTTCTATGTTTCGACCATACCCTCTCACATCTCTTCTTCACGTTTTAGTTTGGGATTGAGATCTTGAAAGTAAAACAAATTTTAGATAATTTCAGTAACGTATAAGAAACAAACTTACATATCATATTAATACCTGATGAAGTGGAATGATCGACTGATGGAGTGTTTGTTTGTTCAACTTCAGTCAATGCCAATTGTACTTGATTTGAACGTATCATTACACTACAAAATCAACTATTAGTGTTTAAATTTTAAAATAACGTGTCATAAGTAAATTTATTTAATATATAATATATACCATTTATTCATTACCATATGAATCCAAAGATTCTAGTTGTTCAGGTTCGTCATTTATAAATTCGTTATCGATTGGGGATTGATCTTGATTATCTATCTATTCATCATCAACAAAAGTAGGCTCAACGTCACCTCTACAAAATGGGATATCCCCAATTGAACTAGATGCTTCTAACAACTCAAGTCTACCATCTTCTAATTCTTCAACTTTTAGGACATCCCATACTTGTTTATTTTGGACAATTTGCACAAATTTTCAATAATTATGGAGTTTTTGGTCGTCAATGTAGAAAATTTACATAGCTTGAGTAGCTAATATGTATGGGTCATCAGTGTACCAAAAACGGGAAGCATTGATTATTTTGAACCATAAATCACAATGAAATTTGTTCTTCTTAACATTTGTGTCAAAGCAATTACATTTGAAAAGACATGCATATCTAAACTTAGGATATTCTAAGTCCAAGACCTCTTGCAATACACCATAATAATTCGTTTCGTCGGCTTTTGTTTCTCCATATGCCATGATTCCACTATTTTGAGTAGTCTAACGACTATCGCGCTCTATTGAATGAAAACGCAATCCATTTACAAAGCAACAATTTTAAGTGAGAAAACTTGATTAATAGACCCCAACGCTATGGAGTAAAGATCATCATATGCTTCACCTCTTTCACGTAATGAGAATACATCTACATAATGTTATGTAGGTTAGAATAATGACTAATAACTCAGTAGTAAAACAATAAACTTTGAAGCTAAAAAACAACACTTACATGTGTTCTAAACCAATCAGAAAATTCTAATTGGTGCCTTCTAAATAAATCTAATCCATCCTCTCCTCTGGTATTTATCAAGCTCAAATGTTCTCTGCTTAGTAATCATATCAAACATTAAAAGGAATTTTGACTTAGTCATATACAATATAAACTCACAAGTAAATGATTATATATAATGTACCTACGATGCGATTCTATTTGAGAACAGTTGTTCAGAACATACCAATAACACACTCTTTTCTCATCTTCAGATAGCGTTCTCACAACTGACCCCCCCCCCCTTAGTCGCACATTTTGTTTAAATACATCAAGGTCACCATAACCAAGTTGTCTATTCATTGAGTCACCATTTTGTGGATTCCTATTGAATCTTGTCTCTATTCGTGTTAGATACATTGAGCACAAGGTCAAACATTCATTCATAATGAATGCTTCTGCTATGGAACCCTCAGGACGAGCTTTGTTTCGCATATTGTTTTAATGTTCGTAAGCTTCTCTATATGGGATACATCCAACTATAGCTTATTGGACGATTCAAGTCACTGATACGTATTGTCTTCGCACACAGATCACGAAAAAATTATATAACTCAACTATAGTTGTACACACATCCTTATGTAAGTATGCTCGTACGACAATGGAAATAAGTCGTTGGAGTAAAATATGAAGTCACGAGTCTTTAGTCCTCATCATAATTTTCCATTAATTATTGAAACTCACACATTGTGATATGTTTGAGACAAATCCATCAGAAAATTTAACTGATTTCAAGAACTTACAAAAGTATATTCTTTCGCTACCAGTTAATGTATACGTAGCATGTGGTTATATCAACTTAGTTCCTTACCTTTGCAAATGTAATTCCTTTTGTATATTCAGGTCTTCTAAATCTAAACGGGCATTGATTGTGTCCTTTGTTTTACCATCAATATGTAATAAAGTATCAAGCAAGTTGTCACAAACATTTTTTTCAATATGCATGACATCCAACTTATGTCTCAAAAGAAGTATAGACCAATACGGAAGTTCAAAGAATATACTTTTCTTATTCCAATTAATAGTACGCTTTCTTTTCTAATTTGTCTTGGATGGATGCTTACTTAACACTGGAAAGTTCATGGAGTTTATTTGTTGTAAGATCTTATCTCCACTCATTACAATTGGTGGAGGTCTATGTTTGAGTTTTCCGTCATGTTGTCGACTTCAACACCAACTATGATCAGAAGAAAGATAACGCCAGTGTCCTATAAAAGATATTTTTCCTTTTATCCCAAAAGATGAAGTATCTTCTTTACAAGTAGTGCATGCTTGATATCCTTATGTACTACATCCCGACAAGTCACCATATGCAAGAAAATCATTAATTATCCACAATAAACATGCATATAATCGAAAGTACTCCTAATCTATAAAGTCAAAGGTCCGCACAACATTATTATACAACTCTTTCAACTCATCAATTAAGGGCTGCAAATATACATCAATCTCTTTTCTAAGAGATTTGGGTCCATGTACAAGCAAAGACATGAAAAAATTGGATTCCTTCATTCACTTTCAAAGGGACAAATTGTATGGTATAAGCGCAACTGGCCACATGCTATATGCAGTACTCATATTCCCAAATGGATTAAAACCGTCTGAAGCTAAGCCTAAACAAACATTTCTTGGCTCTAAGGCAAATTGAGGAAATTCTCTATTGAAGTGCTTCCATCCTGCAGCATCAACCAGATGACATAAAACATCCTATGTGTCAACTCGTTTGTCCTTATGCCATCTCATCTCAGAAGCGATATTCGGAGTCTAACGAGGAATATTCGGAGTCTGGGCATTCAACGGAGTTGGTCGACTGTTTAGCGTCTGTGGGCGTTCGCGAGAAGAAGATCGGCATGAGAAGATGATTGGGTGAGAGGGTCGAAGTTGGGCGAGTAAGATCAGAAGAAGATCAAAGAGCAACGTTTGGGATTATGGTTGGAAAAAATCGTGGGGGGAAATATCTGCCAACACGCAATACGTGGCCATAAACTAAAATAAACGTATGCTAAAATCCAACTTAAAAATTTTCCTTTTCACCACAAATTTTTTCCCACGTATATATTTTCGTTAGCAAAAATGATTATGTGTCCACACAATACAATTTTTTGTCCACATATATATTTTTGTCTGCAAAAATGAAGATGTGCCCACACAATGAATTTACGTCGGCACATCATATCTTTGCCCACATTTTTTTAATTGCCAGAAAAAACTGTCGGTAAAGCCCAAAATTCTTGTAGTGATGTGTGATTGATTCTATTGCTCGTAGGTTCTTTTGTTGATAGTCTTAAAACCTATTACTATTAGATATATTGTGATAGTTGAATCTAAATTTTTCTACTTGTAATTTTTTTTAATATTCTGTTATGTATCTGTTAATTTTTTTAGGTTGATTTTTATATTTGCAAAGACCATTAACTTAATGGTTGATTCACCAATTTCCTAAATAACTAATGTTTTTCAATTAACATAAACATATAAAGTATGTAAAGGAATGTTACTATAGGAATATAATAGAAATAATAAGTGTTGGGATGATTTTGGACGGAATGATATAATCAACATAAAATAAAGAGAGAAGTAACGAGATCAACAAAATAACCAAATTTGGGGTCAAAGATAGCACCCGACCTATAGGAGGGGGCTAGTTTGTGTCAAAATCCAAATTAATGTGCTCCACCTCGAACAAGATTGAGGTCAAGCTCAATGAAATAGGTAATGGGACATGACTCTCATGTATGCCCTGGCACAAGACATCCCCACCAAAATGAGCCTATGACCTCGACCTTGGTCAAGAACAACCAAACACAAACACAAGGCATGTCCCTTAACCCAATAGGTTGTACGATTATCTTAAAATGACTTCAAAGCCATATTAAAACACCTCTTTAGGTCAATCATGACTTTTACAAATACATCATTACAGGTTAAGAGGTAATAAAAGTCATACTCTCAAGCTCCTTAGCCTTCCAAAATTTTCTTTCAAATTTAACAAACAAAGTGTGTGGTGGTAAACACCACACATGTTTGCAAGTTTTCTTTGGCAACCCAACGTCCTTCTACCCTTTAAACAGATTCATTGTCAATGTTACATAAAAAAAATCATAGGTATTGTCCTTATCTTGATATCACATTAATTTTAATTTAAAAAGTGTAAAATGGATTATGGATTACTTGAAATGAATTTTTTTTAGTTTTAGTTTTTTTTTAATTTTTTAACGAATATCTACAATTTAACAATATTTATATTTACATACGCATCAATATTGATATTTGAAATCTTGATTCAAAGCATAATTTTTTGTTTAACAATCAACAACATTCGACTTATCCATAAATGCAATTTTTTTTTTTTAAATGATGAAGCTCAAGAGATACAATCTATCATTACATAATAAAACTATGAAAATTGGAAGGGGAAAATAGAAACATAATAAATTTAAATGTTTAATTTTATCTTTAGATTAAAGATTGACAATAATATGCTTTTGGTATTCTTTGGTTGTGCATTTCTTTATGGTCATAAATGCATGGGATGAAAATGGGTCAAAAAGAGAAGGAATCACATTGACAAAGTCTCTTGTCAATGTGAACAAAACTTTAGGTAATTGGGAGATTCAAATTCTTTACATTCTTCACATTTGGTGTACTGAACAAAATTATTAAAAAAAAAAAAAAAAAAAAAAAAAAAAAACTATTGTGTTTTGGTCTCTCTTATTTGGAATATATATAATTTGGTTTCAATATTTTACCACCTAAGATTTGGTTTTTTTTTTTTTAGCGAGTAATTAGCATATGAAACACATTCTATGTTTTTGGAGGTAAGAGTCAATAAATATTTGGTAAGCATATATATTATGTGATAAAATAATAAAAGATATGATTTATTTCTGTTTCAAATTTATGGATTAAGATTATTGATTTTTTAAAAGTTCAAATACCTAAAATAGACATTTAGGTACAAATTTAGTTGATTGAATAAAATAAGCATGAAAGTTCAAGAGACAAATCGAGAGATTTATTGATCTATCATAATGTGTAATAACTATCAATTACTTGCACACAAAAAAATGTGCATATGTTTGTTTATCAATGTTTACTATGTTATTTTGTTATTCTTCCAAATATTAATCATATCAATTGACATCCATATCATCTGCAACTATCTGTTTCATAATTGTTAAATATATAAGGTTTTAAAAATAAATTTATCTTATACATCATAAATTAAAGGACAATCTCTGCCTCGAATAATTTTTTTTGAAATCATTTGGAATAACTACGTGAATCCATGCAATCTGGCAGAAAACTTCAATTTTCAAAATTAAAACCAAAATCTACATGCTTTTAATATCTAACCTTGAGGTTTATGTCAAGTTAATGCAAAGAAAGAGTGTAGTGAGTCATGATCGTTGGCAGTCGCCTCTTTTCTATTGTTGGAAGGTAAATATGGATGCTTCTTCGAGTAATCTCTCTCAACCCATGAGGAGACTTAATTAGGTTCTTCGTGACTCCTTTGAATTTCCTCTTCTTGCGGGTTAAAGATGAACACTATTCATAATATCAAAGAATCCTCGAGGGGCTAGAGTTTTGCATGTTGCAGCTCATTGATGAATTCCATTCCAAGTCCAAGGTTCTCCAAGTGGAATTTGACGCCTTGAAGTTGAATTGATCAAGTTACTCAACTTTGAAGTTGTTCATCTCACCAAGATGGAATTCATGCTTCTTAGTGCGCAGTATGTCTGAGTTGCTTTTGAAGGTTGGAGAAGCTAGCATTGGATTCGAGTAGGTCTTCTACTTATACAAAGATGAAGAGATTTTTTGGATAGATAGATCTCCTAGTTGGTTAGCCTCTCTGCTGTAAATGAGGACTTTAATTCTTCTTTTCTACTTAAGGTTTGGCGCTATAATATATACTGTTCTCTACTCCAAGAAAAGAACAAAAAACAAATCTACAATGTAGCCACTACATCCAATAATTTTTCAGAAGAGATTACATCGAAAACGTTATGGTTACAGATTCAGATACAAGTGTAATAATATAAAATTAGAATATAATTAGAGATAGTTTCCAATTTAAGATCAATATCTCTATTGTGAGAGAGAGGATATATAATGGTACTAAATTAAAGGCACTAAAAAGGGTTGTTCACATAGTCTAATAAATAACAAGGGAAATAGCTAATTAGGGACTAATTTGGAAATCAGATTGTTTGGAAGTTTGATGGACGGAATCAGCTTCCAACGGTGACTTATTTTGAAGCTTTTGTTCATCATCTTGTTTGCCCCATAACAGCAAATACAACCCTATGATGACGATACCTCCACCAACAATGCTACACAAATACAAATTTACTATCACAAACTTTTTTATATATCTCCAATAAATTTCCCCAACTCTATCAATAATAAAACAAACAAACTTCTCATTGAGCCCGTTAAATTTTTTTTTTATATATCTAGTTTATTACTTAATTATTTGTTTTAGAAATTAAATCTTAAAAGCAATAACCTAAAAAAGTTCCTTTCTTTTCTTTTTTATTTTTCACTTTTCCCCTCTGTTTTAACAACCAACCTAAAAATTTGAAAACTAAAAAAAAAATTGTTTTTTTTCTTAAAGATAACAAATTCAAATCTTTTTTCAAACAAGCAAAAAACTATGGTAGAGAATTTAAGAGAAAAAAAAAAGCATAAATTCCAAAAACTAAAAGCTAAAATTAATATTGTACTAAACAAGACCTAAAAAACTCTTTTAAAGGAAAATTTTTTAAAAATAGCAAAATAAATTAAAATATTTACAAGTTAAAGCTTGGATTCTATCTAGGAAGCATATTGTCTATTATGGACAGAATCTGAAAAATTTTGTTATATATTGTAATTATTTTGTCAAATTTATTTCCCTATAAAAACTATTTTTTTTTTTAATTTTAGAATTTGACCAGTGTTATAAAGAAATTATCAAAAGTAAAGAAGCATAAAAAAAATTATGTTGGTTAACTTTTTGAATATTGTTTTCTAGTTTAAAAAAAATGCTAAGCCTATGAATTCATTCGACCTCAAACTTCTTTTCTTCATAATCTAACTTCTACTAATGTTTTAAAAAATCAAAGTCAAAATTCAAACACTAGATAAGTATTCTTTAAAATCTTGTTTTTGTCATTAGAATTTGATTAAAAACAGATCAAGTCTTGTATTTAAGGAAAAGATGTCAAGTTATATTTTCAAAAAAACAAAAACAAAATAATGAAACGATTACCCAAATGGTATCTTTTATCGCAAATTTAACATTTATTTGAGTTAGATGTTGATTACCTGCCCAAGTAAAGCTTTTGTCCAACTACAAAGTAAGATAAAAGAGCAACCAAAATGGAACAAAGTGGGTTGTACATTGTCACAAAAACTGGCCCTCTTTTTTCTGTGCACCATAGTTGTATATATATTATAATACCCGAGCACATAATTCCCTGCAACAAAAAATAATATTCATGGCGGTTTTCAAATTTTATTTAGTTTCGTTCGATAATCATTTCAATTATTTTCTTCTAAAAACTAAATTTATTTCCTTTCTTTTATCTTACAAAATGGTTACCGAACCACGTAAGGGATTTCAGCTCAATGAATTTCCTTACTGCATAAATAATAGCCCAGAGGTCAATGTTGAATCCAATATTCCAAACCCCTGCCTTGTGTTGTGTCGACACTGTGTACACAGCTGTTTGTACTGCTCCAAACAGGTTCATCCACGTCGTTAACGACAACGGCGCTGGGTATCGCTTTAACGTAAAAGCCTGCAGTTTTCAATATCGAAAAGATTAAACTTAATCGTAACGTGTATCTTATTTGAAATGATTTGTAAGATATGAGTAATTAAGAAATTAAAGAATTTATGGTAAATGGTACTTTTGGTCGTCCTTGAGGTTTAAGCGTCGTTATAAGTTTAGTTTTGTAGTGAGATTTTAGGTTCATTTAAAATGTTAACTACTCTGGGTGAAGAAAAGTTAGGATTATTATAAATAAATAAGTACCTGCAATATGTAGGAAATGGCCCAAGAAAGGCAGCTTGAAACAGTAAGAAGTGAACCCTTGATCCAATCCTCATGGAGATAATAAGTAGCTTTGTGTTGAATATGGATAAGAGGATGGCATACATTTCTAATTATAGGTCCCTTATAGAATGTCATTATCAACACACCACCCAATGAAACCAAGGTCCCCATTACTTTTGCTATTCCTTTTGGATTGTCAAACTCAACAACTTCCAATCTGTCCATATATACAATCATTACAACATATTATTTGATAAGGTTTATGTTTCTTATAAAAATATATTGATTAACAGATCTTTAAATTTGTAAAAATTGACATAATTGAACCTGACCACAACTGCAATTATAAATGTTAAGCCAGCTATAGTGTTGAGCATTGATGTGATAAAAGTGGGAGATGTGTATCTCAAGCTTGCAAAGTATGTGTTGATACTCAAAGTAACCCTGCATTATTTCATTGTCGTTTTAGTTTTATCTCTAAACTTTACAATATTTGAATTAAGTAGGTAACAATAATAATCAAAACTCTACCCCATAAGAGAAAGAACAAAAATCTCCAAGAATAGTGCCAATGTGATCCTCGGTCTTAATTTCCTACATAAACCGTAACGAAATTTTGACACGAGTAAAAATTGAAATATATAATCCTCAAATTTGAGAGAAAAGAAACCGTAGTAGCTTTCAAGATAAGAGGAAAATTATCTCCTTTTGTTTATCTTTGATTAATGGAAATTAGAAAGAAAAAAAAAAAAGACAATAGGAGAAGGGTCTTGAAACTTCTTAGATGAGTACCTTTCGAGAAAATAAGCAAAGGGAAGCAAGGTGATGGTAGCAAGAATTTGTCGATAAGTGATGTGAACATGAGGATTCATGCCATGCTTGAAGGAAGCATCAATGAAAAAATACAAAAACGTGTAGCCAAACTGAGTAAAAATTATGAGGATGTGTGGCTTAAACCTAGTAAAAAACACTTGTAAGAAACAAACGTTCATCGTCATGGCGATGCTCGAAACCCACCTCTCCTCCTCACAATACAAGTTTATTAAGTTGAGTTTGAGAGAGTACATATATAGAACTTGGTTTTCAAATATCAAGTTGATAAAGAAAAGTTATTTGGTGAAGCATTAATTCTTAGTGTACGTAGTTGTCACAATCCTATATCTTTTGTGGCATTACATTACATATTCCAAATTCAAAGAGGACAAATACCTTCCTTTTACTTTACTCATCAAACTATTTTTGGCTATTTAGAATATATAAAAAGGATTTATTTTAATTATAGAATTGAGTGTATATGGGAATGATTTGGTTTAACTTTTAGTAAGATAATATATTAAATAAATTAGTGGTATAGGTAGTGATTAATTCTTTTTTGACAAATTTTGATTATGGAAAGTAAATGGGAAATTTGAGACCAAAATGGAGGAGGGATATGAGTGTGGGAAAGATTGAAAAAACAAGGATCTGTTTTTTTATATTAAGATAACAATGGACAGATTCTGTTTGTTTCTTGTGTAATTACAAAAAAAAAATGAAGAGAAACTATTGTATGGTGTTTGTAGAATTTAACTCATTTGGGAATGAATCCAATTCTTGATGATATTTTGTGTATGATCCTCTCAACCAAAACATCAAGAGTGATTTTATTCGTTGCTATTTGACAGTTGTATTATATGTCGCCAACCATAATTCTTATGTGAGTGATTGTATTCGGGTTCCAATTTCTCTTTTGACTCGCCATTTTACAAAGCTTCTATTCTTCAAATTTTTACTTTTATGAAATGTTTGCTACGTTTTGAAAATATAAGATTATTCTCAAAATAAAATAAAAGGTGAACTGTTGAAAAATATTTTACAAAAAGTTATTCTAACGTCATGTAATTCATAAAAAGTAAAAAGAGGGGGAGAGGAAACAAACTTTCAACTGATTTATAAAAAAGAAAGTAACTGCTGAAGTTTAGACTTTAAGGATGTTTGGTTTAAAATTTTATAGATTCCAAGAAAAAGAGTATACCTAAAAATAACATGTCTAAAAAGAGTTTGCAAGAAATTAAGGATTACTTTGTTTAGCACTCATGTTATCATAATTTATGCTTGTACTCTATTCGGGATTTAATCACGAGAACTTTATATAACTTTAATAGATCTTAATCAATTAAAAAAAAAATTAAGTATTGACAAAACCATTGTCCATGCTAGGAAAACATTAATCTCATGCTCATTATACAAAATAAGAGTATCACACACCTCCACTTGTTCCTGTTTAACAAATAATCCCTAAAGTTTAAACCACTCTATAAGGAGGTATTTGGGTGTCTGTAATGTCATGTAATAAAAGACTCAACGTTTTGATAGAACATTTTGAACCTAATTTGTAATACCAAATTCACTCCATTCTCACAATTTTTAATCTAAATCCAATTTTCATTCCATCCTCAATTCCTCAGGCATTCCAACATCCCTCCCCAAACAACCCCTGAAAGTGCAGCATTTTTACTTTATCCATAGTTTAGAATCCAATAACAATGAATATAACAAAGACCACTTATTCTCAAAGTAAATGGAATGTGCATCAATTCATCAGTTACCACTAGGCAATTCGAACTGATTGAGAGTGGATAAAATAATCAATCATATACTCGGTCAAAATACATAAGTATAACTCGACGATAATTAACATATACGAAGAACATGAAAAGATTCTATAAAGAATCTGCACAAGGCCAAACCCCTACAGTTTTAGTCGTATTACTCTAAAGTTTCATCGGATTGAAGGGAAAAAAAACCAATTCTTTTTCAACAAACTGCTCATTGGCATCATTCAATCATATATCTTGCTTCCCTTGCTTTGTAGAAAAAATAAACAAAGATTGAACAGATATAAGAAAATTACGTGAAATTTTTCGTGGTTTGTTCAGACTGCAGCCAATATCCAGAGCATAATCAGAGCTGAAATGGTTACGGTTATCCAACTTAGGAAGGCTAAAACAACAGAGATTTGGAACTTTCGGCATTCGTTCCCAAAATTGCAGCGTCCTAAGTCGCTGAAGAACAAAACTGCTACCCCACCGGAGGCGGAAGCTGCAGCAAGAGACAATGTTGCTGTCACCTGCAAACCAATAAATTGATAAATGAATGAACTCCCCTAATAGTAATCACAAGACAGTCTTAAGCACCTTAGAATTCTCACCCAATCCCCAACAACAAAGAGGCTGACTAGAATAGGATTGTGAAGCATCTTCTTTCTTACCAATGCATATGCATCTAACAATGCCAACATTAAACTCCAAGTCACTTGCAGACCCATCGATGCAATCACATAGCTGCAAATCATGAGTGAATCATAAACCAAGAGTTCAATTTGTATCCGAATATCATCTCAAATTTTCACAACACTTTACTGTATGATTAAGATTTTGTTATATCCAATGAGCAATAATAACATTCTCAAGCAACCAAGAGTAGTAGTTGAGAGAAATGAGACATCAAAGGCACAGAGTAGTATGTAGGACAGACAAATTTACATTTCATCTCAGATTCAATCGAGCTAGACCATTATGTTCGTACAGTATCAGAGGGTACCTCACAGTTCCTTCTACACATTTATCTTTACTAATTTCTCAGGGAATGTTAATGATTGAATGCAAAACATGAAAAGGGTTATTTAGAAAGAAACTAAATTGAACTTGTAACAAAATTTTCCCATATCAAATGAATGAAAATGAAGAAGAAAACTCTCAGCAAATACTATGCTCAAGAATGCAAAAACAGGTCTTGGAACACAAACGATAGAAAATAACCAAGTCAATAATCCCACACTAGCCTTAAAGACCCCAAATTCCGCGTACAATTATTCAAAAGTTTCATAAAATCAAAGCTCAAATGGAGTGGACTATTCAAATCATAGCTATTTTCAAACTTGCAAGGCAAAAGTCATAACAAAAGCAGCCAAACCACCAGTAAAAGGCAAGGATCACAAATAGGATAAGACTAAGCAGCAGCATTTCCAAAATTTCTAATTCAATCAAAGATTCACCCAGTCGTACAATACTAATAAAAAAGACCTCTTGAGGAATATTCGATTTGAAATACAATCAATACTAAACATACCAAAAGAAGAAAAGGGCGCGAAGAGAATGAATAAATACCAAAAAGCTGTGAAGTTATAGAAGCCAGCAGAAGTAGCCATGGAAGCAATAGACCCAGCAGCAAAAACACATTGCAAAATCCTCAACACAAACCCAGTCAATGTCCCTGGAGTTCCAGGAAAATCCAACATATTTCCCCTTTACCCCAGATCAAAACACAATCACCAAGCACAGATCCTAAATGTAACAACAAACCCCATTTCCTTATCCTCCTCCAATTCTCCATCCACAATCAACAGAATGCCCTCAAATCCCCACCATTCTCCAAATGAAAACCCAGAAAACCTAATCAGCAAAACCCAAAGGGATCAACAGAATGAGAGGCCACGGATCCTTGAATCAACAAAGAAAAAACAGAGTAATGTGTTTGTTGGTGGGTTCTGGTATGTGGGTTTTGAACCGATTACCAAACCTGGGTGCCATTGATCTTTAAGGAATCGAAATGGGAAGAAACAAAAGTAGAAAAAAAGTAAAAATGAGAAATGAAAATCCCTAAATGGCGTTCTTCAGCAGCACGCGTTGATTGGCCCACCATATCCCTGTATTTTGGTGGGGTGTTAAAACGAAGACAACTTTGGTGCTTGTGAAACTGAAAAACCACTTGTGGGTGAACAAGCACTCAACACTAAACAGTGGGTTTTCTTAATTCAACTTTACCTTTTCATATCCCTGTATTTTTTACTATTTTTAACATGATTTCATGAATTCATTCATTTAGTATATTTTACAAGAATTTTAAACTATGTCTAATTATGCTATTGCCTATATGTATATGGAATCTTACTCTGTTAAACATGCCTGTTTGATTCATTCTCAACTGTAAGTAATTTCCAGAACAATTAATATGTCCAAAGTACTCCTAGATTTAACACAATACAAAATATATATATGTATATATATAGATATCTATTAACGATTCACTACATCAATTATAGCAGTCAATCATTGATAAACTGTCTCGCTCTAAAAATAGAATAAATCTTGCTATATTTGTAAATCTTTTTATAAATATTACTATACATTTAATTATTATACCATACCTTAGAATGCTACTAAATGCAATTACCTTAACTTTTTTCTTTTTTTCTTTTGTTAAAATACTACTTTAGTAAATGTACTTTGATATTTGTTCAATTCTAGTTTGCATGATTCAAATGTATAATTTTAGTTTAGGTTGGTTGTCCTATTAATTTATTAACTTTTAAATTATTAGTTAGAAAACCATGCATTACATCAAAGTGGGTTTAGTTTAACTATAACTAGTATGACTTTCGTCCCTAGATGTTGAAAGTTCAATCTCTAAACTTACAATTGTTGTAATAAGAAAAAAACTGTGCATCATTGATCTTTTAAACAAAACTTTAAAATAAGCATATATTTAAATTTAAATAAAAAAAATGTGATATGCTTATTTAGATGCAAATCTTCTTTTTCTTTCTTTTTTTTTTTATAGAAATTTTGAATGTTGGTCAAATATCATCAAATAATTGTAAAGAGTAAATAGTTAAACGAGTTTAACACAATAGTAAGTAGCATAATTTTTCTTTTTAGAGTTTTGAGATTTGATTCTTTTTCTTGCTAGGATGGTACTAAAAGCTAATTAGTAAATAATTATACCTAATTTAAACTAAAAATTAAAACAAAAGGAGATTGCTAAATAGATACACATTTTTTTTATAATTTTGAAAGACAATATCTATGTTGTTATTGTAATTATTGAGATAAACTAATAAAGAATAGATATTGACATTGTTGTGAAGATGAGGCACAACAAGAATCGAGAATATTATTAAATCAATTCTTATAAAAGTTAACTTAGAAGGACTGAGTTTAAAATTTAATTAAATTATGACGTCTAAGATTAGATATTGTAGGGTACATGAAGAACCAAAATTGAACTGATTAATTGTGGATTAAAGTTTTTTTAGAATGAAAGAAAGCAATTTTTTCTTCCTTTTTATCCATTTCAAAATCTTAACTTTTTCTTTTGTAATGTAGGTACAGTTTGAATATGGATTTGGTAGATTTTTTTTTCTAGTAATGTATTTTTAAAAAGTATTAACAAAAAAATGGGGTAGGTGAAAAACTAATGTAAAAAATAGTGTAACGAAATCGTGTACCAAGTACACGACTTCGCTAAATCGTGGAACGGGTACACGTTTACGGGCCGAAATCTGATTGGAGTCGTGGACCCAATCCACAACTTGTGACTGGAGTGTGTACCCACACGACTTCGGTCACGTGTATGCTTTCTGGTAATCGAGTCTATCAACTGCAAAGTTGACAACAGTGTATCGGGTACACGACTTCGATACTTTAAAACCTAATCGTTGAGCTTCTTCTTTCCATCTTTCCATCTTTCCATCTTACCTTCTACCTTTCATTTGCCTTCTGCCTTCCTTCAATCTTCACAAAAACCTTCCATAGTTCATAAAAATTTAGTAATCTTTCCATCCTTCACGAAAAATCAGCAACTAAAAGCCTCCCTTGCAGTCGGGCTTCACGAAAAAAGTCTTCCTCGCCTCTCGTTTTGCATTCTGATTTTGTCGTCGAAAGGTATGTTTATGTTTTTTATTTCTTAACTAAGTTGTAGACCGGTAGACGATTTTTGGTTATATTGCTTGATTTTAGTTATATTATTTGACTTTAGGGTAGAATTTACTTGATTTTGTTATAAAAATTATTTGAATTTTGATTTGTTATTTAATTTGAGTTATATTGTTTGATTTTAGTTCTATCATTTGATTCTTAGGGCTAAGAATTACTTGATTTTGCCGTAAAAATTATTTAAATTTAAATTTGTTAAGAGTATTTTTTAAAATAGTAAAATAAATTAAAATATTTACAAACTATAGCAAAATTTTAGATTCTATTACTGATAGTCTTCTATCACTATAACATATCAATGACCATCTGTGATAAAATTTGCTATAGTTTGTAAATATTTTGTAAAATCTACTATTTTTAAAAATTCTCCATTTTGTTATTTGATTTTAGTTATATTGTTTGATTTTATTTGAAATTAATTGATTTTAGGAAAATTATTTAATTTTAGATTTTAGGGGTAAAAATTAGGGGTCTTTTAAAAGAAAAATAACAAATCGTTAAAATATTTACACTATAGAACAATTTTAAAAATGGAAAAAACTCATAGGACCACAATGGAAAATACAAAAAATGTCCCTTGATTAATTGGCATCCAACGCGCGTAGTATTTTTGGGAAACGATCGTTTAGATTTGATTATTCTTTCCTACATGATCATTTAGATTTGATCGTTTAAATTTGAGTAATCAAATCTAAACGATTTTTTCAGTATTTTTGATACACAATCATTTATATCTAGTACACGATCGTTTATATTTGCTACACAATCGTTTAGATTTGATCGTTTAAATTTTGGTAGTCAATTTTTTTTCAAGATTTTTTTTGTACACGGTCCTTTAGATTTTGGTATAGGATTGTTTATATTTGGTACACGATCATTTAGATTTGATCGATTAAATTTGGTTTCCCAAATCTAAACGATTTTTTTAGGATTATTTGGTACACAATCGTTTAGATTTGGCTATTTTTTTTTTCAAGATTCTTTATATTTGGTAGATGATCTTGAACAACCAACCATTTGAAAAAATAAATATTAAAAAAATCTATCTTTTATATTTGGTACACGGTTTCAATAACAGTTTGAAAAAAAATAAAAGAAAAATGGCAGAAGAAGAGAATAAAGACAATGAAGAGGAAGAGCAAATCTAGAATAATTTTAAAAAAATAGCCAGCTTAATGAACTTTTTCATTTTGTTACATGGACCGTAAATATTTTGACTATTTATTATATTTATGAAAAATAACCTAAAAATTACTCGATTTTGTTATAAAGATGATTTGAATTTAGATTTGTTATTTGATTTTAGTTATATTGTTTGATGTTATTTGAAATTATTTGATTTTATGAAAATTATTTGAATGTAGGTATGTTATTTGATTTTTGTAAAATTATTTGATTTAGGGAGCATTTTGATTTTAGTTATGTTATTTTAATTTTGATTTTAGGTATAACGATGAGGTTATTTGAATTTTGATTTAAGGGAAATAATATATAGTTTAGGGAGTTTAAATGTAATTATTTGATTTTAGGTATTTTGAATTTTAAGGATTAGGCTTAAGTTTTAGTGTATGGATATACTAATTATACAACTTAAATTCAAACTATTGTATTGTGTAATTATTTAATTTTACGCTTTTGAATTTTTGTTTATTAAGTTGAACATGTAATATTTTGAATTCATCACTATGTTATTAACTTCAATACTTTTTTACAATAGTTTACACAATGGAACTTGGTCTTTATTGATCTTAACCAGCTATATCTACAGTCGTCCCATTGCTTACAGTCTATATGGGATACCTCATCCATACAGTTGTTTTGAGTTGTCAGAGGAGAGAGGCAGCGTTCTAGCGCACAATCCCCTTTGATTAGCATATTATGTCGCACGTAGAGACTGTTGAATTTCATGGGGTTTTCTAGATAGGATTCGTGCAGTTGGATTGACATTTGATTACTGCTTTGGTCGAGCGTTGAAGACTAGAAACCCACACATTTCATTTGCCCTTGTGAGGGAATGCACGGTCACACTACAGCATGTTGCGATCCAGTTGGAGTTACCGGTGGATGGTGAGCCAGTTGTAGGATTGTTAATGTATGGTTGAAAGCAAGCATGCAAAGATTTCTTGGAAGTTCTACCATCTAACATGAAAGGTCTACGGTTGAAGCTCAATAGTATCAGATAACTATTTTTCCTGGTACTCGTCAATTACCAAACGTTTTATCACACCTAATGGCGCTTACTATTATCGTATGGTAAGAATTTTAATATAATTTATTTTATAAATTTAATACAAACATGTACATTAATTATATTATTTGAATTCATTCAGAATAATTTTGTTTAAAATGTACATGCTTACTCCATAGACAACAATTTACAAGACTTGAGCATGTGTGATCAAACCTTGGAATATTTAGAACAAATTATTCAGCAGACCAGATGACTCGATATTATTGACACAGATCAAAGAAACATTCGACGTAGACGACAACGACAACAAGGCGATGATGTCGTAGAGAAAAATCAAGAAAATGCTTAGTTTGTAAATCAAATTTTTAATTTTATAAATTTTAATTTTAAATGTAAAAATATATAAAAATGCATTTTTATTTGCACCAAAACTATGATTATACTACAAAACTTAAGGTAAAAAATAATCCTTCAAAGCTTAAAGCAAAAACTTACCTAAAAATATACAATTTTTTTTAACTTAAAAATTTTATAACAAATCTCATATAATTCACTTAGTTACTTTAAATTGTTATTATGGTTTTTCAAAAGTAAATAATGTAAGCAAATTAGATGGAGATGAGATTTTAAATATTTGTGGTAAGAAGAAAAATGTGTAGAGAAATTTCTAATGCAATTAAACATAGAAATTAAAATTCGTTTTACATTATCATAAAAATTATATTATAATTTTTTACGTCTCTAAGAAATTAAACATAATTTTCCTTTTATTTTAAGTCGTGTACCATGCAGTCACATTCCACGTGGGTCAAAATGTTGACTCTCATTCAATTATCTTTTTTATTTTCTCTAGTTTGACGAAGATTAAATAGTATGGATAGTTCAAAAGATTTGAGATTGTGTTTTTGCAACTAGGATCAGCGAGAAAATTATTTTGTATGATTGTAATATAATTTTTCACGTAACGAATTTCTTTTGGCAGATAATTTGTTAATTTTTTTCTCGTTTTGGAGTATTTCATGTAAACTCTTGTGTTTTCCAATGTCGTTGATATGAAGAAAAAGATATTATTTATATTCTGGTTCAATACACACTCTCAAACCAACTTTGCAATTATTTCTCCTCACAATTCATATATATATTATCATTCCATACAATGTCTATAAATAGGTTCATAAACAAATCTAATTTAGAAGTACCATCCAGCCCTTTTGATTGATATAAGATATGTGGATCAACTTGTTTGTATTTTGAGAGAATCCTCTTTTAGATAATAACTCTAAAATAGGTTCATTGAATTTTGAGCTAACCATGTTTGAAATTGGGTTGCTATTGAAATTATTGGCCATGTCCTTTGCCATCATCCTTTGGTTCAAAACCTATATACTTGATAACCACTTAAACTTTTAGGATACCACACATCTAACACCAATTTAAACTTATTTGATAACCACTTAATTTAACAAGTTGCTATTAATACTCAAATTCATATTGAGAATAATACATGATATTTTGTGTATTTATATAGAATAATCTTTAACAGTGAAGAAGATATCTATTAACATATAACATATGGAAGTTGAAACTTTCAGTTTACAGATATATCTAACATATTGATGGATATATTTCCATCCAAGCTAGCTACTGTACCATCATATATTCATTTTACATTATCAGAAAACAATATATTGAGATTTCACACATGGCATTATAGGACGACATTTCAAATTACTTAGCATATTATCGTTGTTCAAAGTTTGAAGTGTTCAAGAGCAGAGATGCCATTGAGGCCTTTGTTATAGTAATGAGCAACATAGTCTTTGATGGAAGTTTCTCTATATATGTCTGGATTTTCCTCTGATCTTAACTCCTTAAGAGGTCCAAAAACTAAACCATTTTCTGGTGCAAGATTGCACCTAAAGAAACTTGCCACTGATATTCTTGGCCCTTTCTTATTTGCTAAAACCCTATGATGCACACTTAGGAACGTATCATTTGACATCATCTGCAACCAAATATAATATACATAGTAACATATATATTAAAATCACTTCCATATAATGAATAATCAAAACATCTTGTCGGTGATTGTCCATGATTATGCTGATTTTTCTTGGTGAGTATTCTTTTTGTTATTTTTGTATGCATTATTTTCGTTTTCATTTTTAAAATTAATTATATTGTATTTAGGAATTAATTATTTTCCTTTATATAAATTATAATAATTTTGTTTCACTTGTAGTAAGTTGGGACCATTTGTCATTTAGAATATTAAACATCAGACTCATCTAAAATAAATTATTATAATTTCAAGGGTCAAATTATTTCAAGATATATAGTTGAGCATGTTAAGATGGCTATGCACCTTGTCTAACTAATTTTGGATATTTTCTTAAAACCATGAATTGCTAAGAGCTTGTTTGGTAGGCAATCTAAAAATATTATTTTGAAAATATGATATTAAAAAGAAACTAATTTGTATTTTATGTTATGTGTTTTATAGCATATTCAAAAATTAAATTCAAATATATATCAACCAAGTTTTAAATATACGTTCGAAAATATACTTATAGACCATCAAACTAATTATAGTTTTCCTTTAAATATAAAGGGTTAAAATTTTGGATAATTATTTTAAATGATCAAAATTGCTGAAAATATTTATAAATATAACAAAATGTTACTATCTATTCGTGTGATACTGATAAACTGACATACAATTATCATCTATTATTGATATACACAATTACCAATGGAACATTGATAATTGATAGACAACAATATTTTTTTATATTTGTAAATATTTTAGTTCATGTTATTAGAGTTGAAAACAGTCTTAAAATTTTTGTAGAGTTATTATTTATAATATCATATATTACATAATACCTATTTTAATATTTTTAAAAATTGAATTTGTACCCTGAAAACTATATTTGCTATTTTTTTTATTTTTCTAAAAGAACTTTGCATTTTAAAATTTTAAATTCAAAATCCAAATGTATCGTTGAAATCATAAAAAAGTTGTTTTTTTTTTTAGAATTTACATTGTTGAGATCATAATTTGTGAAAGCAGTTTTTTAAAACAAAATTTTAAAGTAAAAAACACATATTTACTAATCTTTTGTATTTGGTATGGGTTGCATCTATCTCCATCTGTCTATTGCAGTAATGGGATGGTGTTTTTGTAAGTAGTTTGATGTAATTTTGAAGGTTCAATTTTGGTGGATGGAGGGATGAAAATGGTATTGAAATGTATTAGTTTATTGGGGTTTTAAAAAGATGGAATTAGTTACCTGCATGAAATCGCCCATGTTAACAACAAAAGCTCCTTCGATGGGATGAACATCAACCCAGCGATCCTCATGGCGGACTTGAAGTCCACCCAAATCATCCTGCAAAAGCACCGTCAGGAAACTACCATCTGTATGATCTGTGGTTCCCCATGTCATTTCCGGCTGTGGACACGGCGGATAGTAATGACAGAACATTACCATTCCATCTCCACACCCCAATTCCTTCAACCTATCCCTCCCCACTCCTAATCCCTCCCCTAAATATTCAAGTAAAATATCCCCCAATTCCTTCACCCTTCTCGAATATTCCACTATCGCCTCCCTCGATACTTCCGGTATCTCCTCCGCCTCCACCCCACGCGGTGCCACCACCACCGTCAACGAGTCCCTCCAATTCGTCGACACCCCTTTGAACAAATCGAAATTCGTATTGAAAAGTATCTTCCTCTGGAAATCTCTCGAGTACAGATCCTTCTTCATTTCCTCTTCTTGCTCGTGAAACCGCCGGATTCCGTCCATCATCTCCTTCATTACGCTTAATGGAACCCCATGGTTGAGGATTTGAAAGAATCCCCAATTCTTGCAAGCGTCTTTGATTTCGTTTATTATTTTTACTCTGTTTTTGTGAGAATCTTGTAGATCGATAACAGGGATTGTTAAATTCTTGGCGTCTGTTTTGCCCGCTAATTTCTCCTCCGCCGCAGCTGCAGGGGAAGAGATTAGGGACGCCGCCGATTGATTGTCGTGGCAGAAGATTCTTGGGAGTTGGGAAACTCTGGCATCCGCCAAACCTTTCACTCCCAATTTGGTATTGTGGAAAGCTTCGAGATCGGCCTGGCGGTCGTAAGAATTGAAAACTGGTAAAGGGGTGTTCATAGCTTCCTTGTTTGTTTGTTTGGGAAGTGTTATGTGTTTTTGAGTGGTGAATTTGTGTGTAAGGAATGAGAATAGTGAAGAGGGTTTATATAGAGATGATGACTCTTCATAATATCAATAATTGAATGCTGATGTGGAAAAGGGTGAACTCTTAAGATATTTAATTGATCTCTTAAATATTCAATGGGAAAGTGTATGATTTTTGGACTTTTTCTTTTTTCCTTTTTTTGAATTGGGAATATTTTGTTCTTTGTCTTGTCAAATGAGTACATAATAAAAAAATTGATCATGTGTCTCAATCTTTCTGGTTGAGAAATTATTTAAATTCAAAGTAGGATTCTCATCTTGCTTACTCATACTTGTTTCAGTCTTAAAGGGATATCCAAATTTTAGGTCGGGTGAAAAGGTCAGTAAATGTGGCTTTTGTGATTATCTTCACACCCTGTCGTCCGATCGAGTGAATAGTGTGGTGGAACAAAATAACAGATTTATATTTTTGCTAAAATTAATTTTGAAATGTTTTTAGTAGATTTTTTATCATCACAAATGTTGCAAATGTTTTGTTGGTTGAACCATTTCGTTGGCTTTGACCGTTTTAACCGTTTCGTCCGTTTAACCATTACCATGTTTGGCCTTTATGTTTTTGCTCCACTATATATACATCACCTCCTTTCTCATTTCATTACAACAAATCAAATCGAATCAAAGCATTCCCTCCTTTTTCGAAAATTCTCTCTTTTTTTAATTACTATGTTTCTTTTGAATTTCGAGCAACTATCATTAGAGTGTTGGTTTTTCGTTCGATTCTGGTACAGTTTTGAAGGACCAACACAAAATCTTTTATCGTGGGGACGATCGAGCAATTCCAGAAATGTTTACATACCGAGCAGAACCGCGAAATGTCTTATTAAAGAAAATGAGATTCGCGACTCAACCATACTACTAACAAGTTTTTTTTTGCAGATTTATCCTTCCAACACATAGCTACATCGAAGTGCAACAACAATTTTAAGATGATTCTATTCTGCTACAATGGTCGATTCAATCCAAAGTGATATGATGACTTCAAATCGTAACCGACCATTCCACTTCGAATGAGCTCATTTCAAGCATTGAAAGTAGAAGATGTTATTCTTCCTAACCATGAAAAAAGTTGATGCCGCATGCACTACCGAAAAATAATTTAGGTATGTTTCTTCTCAATTTATTACAGTCTTAGTTGGATTTTTGGCAAAAATATTAGGAAGAATAATTGTTTGAAATGTTCAAAGAAAAAATAGCTCTATATGTGACTTAGGTTTCAAATTGTTCCGATTAGAAATAACATTTTAAGCATTAGTGTACTGACTCTCAATAAATTATCTTTTATATTCTCTTGTTTGACGAAGATTAAACAGTAGTACACAAGATTTGATATTGTACTTTTGCAATTATAATCAATGAGAGAATTATTTTGTGTGATTATAATATAATTTTTTCACATGGCGGATTTCTTCTAAATTTTCTTTTGGCTGGTCATTGTTAATATCTTTCTTGTTTTTGGAGTATTTCACGTAAATTTTGTGTTTTCTAATATTATTGATACGAAGAAAAAGATGTTATCTATTATGGTTCAATACACACTACTCCTATCCCTTTGGAGTATAGAAACAACTTAGCTATTGTCCCCATCTCGTGTTATTTGTCATTTGTTTTTATTGAAAAATAGAAATTTACTTTCTCTTATTCATTATTACCCTAAACCCTATCCAATAAACGTACTAAACTTGCATTTCTCTTTAATATCTCAGACCAACTTTGTGACCAACAATTATTTCTCTTCACAATTCATGTCTTATCATCCCCACACAGTATCTATAAATAGGTTCATAAACAAATCTAATTTAGAAGTACCATCTAGTGCTTTTGATTGATATAAGATTCGTGGATAACTTGTTTGTATTTTGAGAGAATCCTCTATTAGATAATAACTCTTTAAGATAGGTTCATTGACTTTTGAGTTAACCACGTTCGAAATGGGGTTGCTACTAAAATTATTGATCCTATCCTTCGGTTCAAAACCTATATATTTAAATTTTTAGGTTGCCACACGTCTAACAACAATTTAAACTTATTTGATAACCACTTACACCTCATTTATTATAATTTAGGGATAGTTGCAAATTTAGCAATTAAATTCAAAATAATTAAGTATATAACAATACTTTAAAAAATTTGCAAATATAGCCAAATTTGTCAAATTCTATCAATGATAAAAGTCTATCACCAATAGACCATGTTGTAAATATTGGTCTATCACTGATAGACCATACGAGTCTATCAGCGATACAAGTCTATCAGCAATAGTTTTGCTATATTTGCAATTTTTTAAAAATATTGCTATATCTTTAATTATTATTTCTAAAATGGTCATCAATTACGATTACCTTAAATTTTGAAAAAGAAAAATGTAATCAAATTCCTTTCTTAATTTAAAGTATAAAATTTATAATTATAAAAAAATTAAGAATATTAATCATGTTTTTAGGTTTATTAGCTTTATTGGTAATTAGCCTTAATCTCAAATTAATTCATTGTAATATATTAACTGATTAAAGTTTTGAAGATAACAAAGTCACTCTTATTGACTAACAATTTATGTATTTTAAAAGAGTCCAATAAGGTAGAGCTTGAAATAAAGATTCCAACACAATTTAAACCACTCAAATTAGAGCTCAAACGAGAACAGATAACCAAAACAAGTTTATCATCAAAAATTCAAATTCAAACGTATTCTCTATAGTCTATAGTATACATGAAAGATGGATGAGGATAAATTTTCTCTTCCATTTATGTCCTTTCGTTATAAGGCTTTTCACTATTACTTTAATGGGCAATTTAGTCATTTGTCCAATTTTACTCATTTTATTCCCTTCAAATTAATTTAATTCAAAAGTCATATTAAATGTTACAACTTCTAAATATTAAACCTCACTAAAAAAACATTAAACTCACACACTCATTAACTCACAAAATTAAATTTTTATTAGTTAAATAATTTTTACAAACAAATAAATTAATGAAAATTTAATTATATTTAATTATTCAAATATCAAAACTTTTAAATTTATAAAATGCCCTATGGGGAGAAACTTTTTCTCTCCATTTTGCCCCTTTCATTTTAATAATTCTAACTATAACATTAGTGATAATTTTGTCGATTTTAAAACTTATCAAATAAAAATTCAAAAAAAATTTGTAAAGTCATATGATTTGTTAAATTAATATCTAAATATTATGTAACGCCCAAGGTTTAGGATTTGGAATTCGGACCTTAACTAAGCATGCTTAACTTTGAAGTTTTTATTATTGAGCCACCGAAAATGAAGGTGCACTTTGTGGGTAGGGGTAGTAACTTTTAATTTTTTAAGTCTTTCTTAATCTTACTTTTCCATGTCCTCAGAATCTTTCTCATTCAGATGTGATAACAATTCATACATTAAACTCAAGAGTTACATATTAATTACATTTAAAGTAATCCTATAACAAATTACCATTGTATATTCTTTTCTTATAGATATTAATTATATTTAATTCTTTTTAATTCGAAAAACTTTTTAGCTTCCCAAATTCTCATCCATTTTTTTAGAAAATGATTTTCATTGATTTTTTTATCATTACAAAACCATCAACTAACTACATTAATTAGGTAGTTCACACCAATAATAAATAATAAAAAATTTTGCATCTAAGGTCTCTTCTCATTCTACAAATTTAATTCACTATATAAAGTCCATTATGCTAATTGAAAAATAGCATTCTCTCAAGCCTACGATGATGGACAACGATATAGAAATGTAAGAATATTTGAGACCACACCATTGGAGCACCAAGTCACGTACAAGCCAGTCCATTGAGACAAAAACCAAAATAGAGAACTGAGGCACCAAAAGTCACTAGCAAAATTAGTAGAGATTTTTGTATTGGAGTTTTCCTGATTAAGGTAGTATACACAGTAGTCATTAGAGTAATATCAAGAATAGCTTTGTTGAATAAGAAATTTTGAGACCAATCACAAATGTCTATTTACTAAATTAATGATGAAAAATATATATAATTGAATTTGGGACTAATTAAAATTGACATGTGTCCCAAATTAAAATTGAAAACATAAATTGACCAATTCTGATAATGTCACATGTTTTCATCCTAACCGTTGGATCAAGTTAATTATTTTGGTTCAATTAAATATTATTTACTCGAGCTAAGTTCAATTGAGCTAAAAAATAAGCTTAATTGAGCCCAAAGGTTAAATATAACACTCCATGTTGTTGAGCCCATGCGTCTGGTCTAGGGACCAACCAGGCTCAAGCCCATAAAGTCCACTAAGAACTCTATAAATAGAGGAGTTCTTCTCATTTGTAAGGGGTTGGAAATTTTTTACTCCATAAGGTCCAGAGAGAATTCTTCCAAGATCTAGAAGACTCCCTAACTCCTAAATTCGATCATCCTCGAAGATTGAAGCTCCTTTGAAGATACAAGCTTTCTTCCAAGAGTCCAACTTCCTTCGAAGATTGAAGCTTCTTTGAAGATACAAGCTTTCTTCCAAAACTCCAACTTCAAGAACATCACGTGCTCTACTTCCTCCAAATCAAGCGTAAGCATCCAGTCGAGAGATAATCAAAGGATCAAATTATAGAGATCGAACCACATCGCATCAAATCAACAAAACTACAACATTAACACTAGTTCAACTCCGAGAATCAAATTTCTCCAAAAATCTCGTGTGAACAAGTTTATTTAAATTTTTATGTTCGACAAATAGTGTGCACAAGATTTTTGTCATGTCTATGCCAATTAATTGCTAATCATGATACTTGCATTTTGACTACTTATAACGGTTTGATTTGGAGATTGTCTTTGCCCTTGTTTTATCACGTGTGTAGCCACCTATTTTTATCCTACACATATATATCTTTTTTTAAAATACTAATATTAGTAATAATTGCTAAACTTTTTATTTATTTATTTATTTTAAAAAGGTAAAATATTAGTAATAACATAATATCTCATTTTTATCGTTTTAGGAAATAAAAACAAATTCATTTATTTTAAATAAAATCTTTTAATATCAAATAAATTATTTATTTTTAAATAAAATATTTTTTAAAAACTTATTTCTACTCATTTTAGGAAAAAAATTAAATTAATAAAATCTTTGACTTATATATCATTTTAGGAAAAAAATCAATTTTAAACAAAAAAATCTTTTAATATCCATTTAATTTATTAATTTATTTTTCACAAAATCTCAAAATATCTCATTTAATTTATTTTAGGAAAATGAAATTTTGTTTTATTAACATAATATCAAATTTTGATTTTATTCTTATTATTTTTTTCTAATTTGTGGTACACCTCAAGTCTATAAATAGAGACCCTTGTCTTTTGGAAAAGGGGGAGAGTTTCTTAAAAAAAGAATTCTTTCGGAGAGGAAGTTTCTTAGAGAAAAAATTTTCTTTAGAAAGAGGGCTTAGAAAAAAATTTATTATTTAGCGAAAAAAATTGTGTAAAATGTGAGTTTTTCTTATTCTTTGCATTATCTTATTGTTTTCATTATCTTATTGTTTCTACTTTTTTTTTTACTTTATCTTAAGCAAATCATATCTCATTTGAAATAAACTTAGTTGGAGGTTGCATTTGGTAGGGATTTAATCCCAAGGACCCGCACCTTACACAACAAGTAATTTCTTTGGGATTCGAATTCTTATTTTTCTTTTCTCCTCTCATTAAAAGATAAAGAGAAAGAAAAGAAAATGTAGGAAAATTTTAGTATTTTTTTACTACTTTTTTTTCTTTTATCATCATTTAAAAAAAAAAATTTAGTCTTTTTCTTCTCTCTAAAAAAAATAGGGAGAAAGAAAACGACCTAAAAAAAATGTTCGTTTATTTATTTATCCGTATTTCATTACTTTCTTCTTAAATCTCAACTCTTAACCTTTATTTTCTTTTCTCTAAAATATAGAGAGAAAGAATGAAGATAGAGAAAATTTTATGATTATCATTATTACCATTATTATTATTATTATATTTTATTTTATTACTATTACGGTCCTTTTTTCTTTTTACTTGTTGTTGTTCTTCTTATTATTGTTGTTGTTGTTGTTATGTTATTATTATTATTATTATTATTACCATCATCATTATTTTTTTTTTATGCTGTCGCCACCCCTCTACCATTTTTCTTTCTTTCTTTATTCATTCCTTTTTTTGTTTCATTCCTTATTTTATTTATTATCATTATATTTTCTTTCTTTTACTTATTCACATTACTATCATAATTATTGTTATATGCACTTAAATGTAACTCTTTGTATTAAAATTGTTAAATGATTAAAATCCTTCTAATTTAAAATTCTTTATGTTTTAAAATAAAGACTTTTTTTTAATCATTTAGCAAATTTGTTTCTAATGTTATAATTGTTTTATGTTTTTCAAAACATTCAAAATTAACCTATGATTTCATAAGGTTTCCTAAATCAGTCTTTTCTAAAAAACTTATATCGTTTTCCATAAACAAAATCCTAGATTGAATCTAAAAAGTTTGGGAGTCTGATTTTCTAGAATTCTTGAGGTGAGGAATCACATCTTTGGTAGTCCAAGATGTGATCCTAAGAAAAAAATGAATTTAATCAATGTTTAAAAAAAAAATTTATTCGAAGACTAGCCTATGATAGATTTTGAGAAATTGTAATAATTTCTCATTTTCTTAAGGTGAGAAACTTTCCTTCAACATATAGTCTAATTAATGGAATATTATTCCACTTATTTTATGAGATCATTGCTTCAAATATTGGAGTAATGAGGGGTGAAATAAGAGATTAGTTTTAAAATAAATTAAAAAATATTTTTAATTCAAGATTTTAAATTTGGCCACCGTTTTTCTAAATGGGTATTGTAGGGTGCTAATACCTTCCTCACACACAAATGACTCCCGAACTTAATTCTATTTTTCGCATACCATTTTTTTAAAATTGTTACTTCATTTCGGTGTCCAATCACACAGTAAAAAAGATTGGTGGCAACTCCTCATTTTCTTTTTAAACTAATTCTTTTGAGGACGTCGGCCGCTCCGCGTCGTCTCGGACATGTGGCGACAACGCGAAGATGAAGGGGTAATTCTAGAATTTATCTTTTGTATTATATTATATGGGTTGACTTTTAGAAAAAAAAATCTAGATAATTAATCATTTATGGTTATAAGTATAAAAAAGATTACTAGCAATATGTAAAAAAGACACACTTCCAACAAACCTTTTTTTCCATTTGAAAATTTATTGTTCTAATAAGTTTGCTTTACTTTGGATTTGTACAATGTAGAAAATATTTTATAAAAAAATATACTTTAATAAGAAAATAATGAAAAATATAATATACGTATTTAAATATATCGTTAAAAATGTTTGATTCATGGTGTATATTATTACAATTCCTAATATGTCTATTAAACAAATAATTTATTTAGCACAATTTCTATGATATTTTTTTAACTCTAAACAACATTATTAAAATAGAAGTATGTTGTAAATATAAAATGAAATAAACGTTATCTCTTAAATTGTTTTTTTGGAAAAAGAATATTTTAAATTTTTAATAAAATTTTGACATTTGAAGTGCAACACCTTGTCGTCCCTAGTTTGTACAAATAGAGGATTATATCGGAGTCCTTATGCATCACCTCCTTTCTCATTTCATTACAACTAATCAAATTGAATCGACGCATTCACTCCCTTTCCGAAAATTCTCTCTTTTTATTATTATGTTTTTTTTTTAATTCTGAGCAACTAACATTTTGGTTTTTAGTTCGGTTCTGGTGCAATTCTGAACGATGAACAGAGGTTGTTTTATCCTCAGCCATACTCCGAATGAGTTTCTGTTTTACAAATTTATTCTTTTTGTGCATACCTACGTCGAAGTGCAAGAACAATCTTATACTCTAAAATGGTTTTGTTCTTATTTTTTCAGACCCAATAATTTTAGCTATTGACGGTCAAAGTTAAGAAGCTACTTTTAGTTTTCTTTTCTTATAAAATTTTCTTTATTTTTCATTTTTATAAATCAATATATGTTTTTATTGTTGTATTTGTCATCGACCATTGAAACGTTGTAGAGGTGATGTTGTTGACTATTTGTGTGTTATTCCGTATTCCAAATGCAATCGAGTGAGAGAAAAAATGCACTAGTGAAGAGCAACATAGTGAGATGAAAAGACAACGAAAGGAGACCAAGAGTTCGGGAGCGAGAGAGATGAGGCCAAGAAGGGAATGATAAAAAGAAAATGAGCTAGATAGAGGAGAGCAAGAGACCAAAATAGAGGAGGTTGGAAATCAGCAAGGTGAGAAAGACACAAGAACGAAAAGTCAATCCAAGTGCGCGATGTGTTTTATTTTGATAATTTTACTTGAATTTGATGTCAACAAATGGATGTGTGGCTCATGTGCACGTGGATGCTTGAAGTTGAAAAAACCTTCTGTCAAGTATTTCAAAGTGTATGGATGTGTGGCTCACGTGCTCGTGGGAGAGTATAATTCTCAAACTAAACTAGATAAGCGCAGTGTAACTTGCATTTTATTGGGAGTTAGTGAAGAATCAAAGGCATATGAACTCTATAACCCTATCGACAAAAAGATCATTATTAGTTGAGATGTGGTATTTGAAGAGCAAACACGTTGACGTACGTTTCCATTTCCTCGGGGATCTTTCAAATAATAAAATTGTGGAGCTGCAACATTGTTGTTCAAAGGAAGTAGCTCATGTCATGACCAAGCCACTCAAGTTGGAAGACATTTTGCGAATGAGATGCAAGTCAGAAGTAGTGGCACATGTAAACTGATTTTGGAATGATTCAGCTTAATTAAGGGTGGGAGTATTATATATGTTTGAATAATTCCAGTAGCTGCTAAAGTACTGGCACTTGCAGTTAGTTGGTGAATGAGTCTCCTAGTTTGTTAGATTGTTTCTTGTTTCTAGGTAGATATAGTTGTTGTAAATCAGCAAACTAATTTTGTTTGCTATTTACCCTTTAATATGTCCTCCATAAGCTTATTACATACAGCAGAATAATATGATTGTAATCAAAGTTAGTTTTCTTTTTATTGCTTCAGTACCCATCTTCTCTCTAACAATTATGAGTTCCATATTCAAATGGATACCATTTTATCCTTTGTTAACTTGATGTTGTTGGCATTCTTTAGTGGAGTTTGTGTTTTGCCCATATTCTCTGTCTTTATCATTATATTGCTTGTTCTGTTTGTTCTTTCTTTTTTCTTTTTTTTTTTGGCTTGGTGTGTGTGGTGGTTTGGTTTAGGGTATCCTCACTTGTACATCTGTTGTCTTGGCTCTGCTTTGTGCCTTGGTCCCGAGATGTGGGATCCTCTTTCAATGGTAACATTGTTGTTGTTGTTTTCTAAAAGAGTTGTACAATCATTGTTGCGTTTTAAATTGTATGTCATAATACTTTATACTTTGTATATTTAGTATATCATTGATATATCAAATATAAAAAACGATTTTTTCTCTTTAAATTCTTTAAGCCCAAATAAAATTTGAAGTTTTCTTTTAAGTATGATCTTAAATTTTCTATTTTCTTTTTTCTATTTAAGGAAGACCAATTAAATAGGAAAAACTTTCTATTCAATTTTTGCACAATTTTAAAAATTGCAGGAACAAGAAATTCAATGTTGGAAATTGTAGATTTTAGATTGAAAGTGATGATAAATTAAAATTGAAAACTTGTAAATGATGTTTGGCTTTAGGACTATGGAAAGTTTTTTTTAATGGGTAGATTATGTTTAATTAATAGTTAGGTTTTATGAGGTAGGATATGGGTATTGAATTATTCATAACATCAATAATTGAACATAAATTTTGGAACATTTTGGATGTTGAGATACTTGATGGAATTGTGTTGAGATATTTCATGGGAAAAGCAATGATCTTTATATATTTAATCAAAAAGTTTTGAGCTTGAAATATGTTTTATCACTTTTCTTCTTTTTTAGATTGAGACTAATTTGTTCCCTACCTCAAATAAAATATAAAAGAAAGTTATAGAAATTACAACTACAATACAATTTTAGATTTTATTAATGATAAATTTAAAAGTCTCTTAATGTCTATCATATCGATAGAATCTAAAATTTTACAATATTTTGGTTTATTTTCCTATATTTAAAAATTTTTATAAATTTATAAATTTTCAAGTAACGCCCCAAGTTTAGGAAAGAGATATGAAAGAACCGATATCATATTTGAATGAGAGGGATCTTGAGGACATAAAAATAAGATTAAGAATGCCTTTAAAAAAATAAATGTTACTACCTATACCTACAAGGTGTATCTTAATTTTCGATGGCTCAATCATAAAAGCTCCAAAATTGTGTGTGATAAAACAGTGAAAGAGTCAACAAAAATGATTGAGAAGATCCCACAATTTACAATAGAAGAAACAGCAAACGGGGCAATAAGTGAAAACAGTAGGAATACAAGACATTGTTAACCCAGTTCGATGATACAACATCTACATCTGGTGGGTCCTTGACCCGAGTTCAGAGGTCTTATTTCTTTGAAATATAAATCATAATAACAATCATATGATCTTTAAGTACAAAGATTACACTTATTCTTCACTTTGTACTTTGAGTGATACAACTTTACAGCACGTAAAACTATCGCTAGTTTATTTCAAAATAACTTGAATAAAACAAGAATTTCAAGATAACTTGGATGAAATAAGAATGTCCCCCTTAATCATGTTTCCCAGCAATCAACTTATTAAGGATGTATAATTGAAGATCTCCCCCTTGATCACATTTCTCATCAAACTACAGATTAAAGGTTCCTTGTTTCTTCTTGCAACAGAAACTTGATCTTCCTAATTAAGTCATCACGACTTTTTTTCAACACAGAGACAGCAAAATAGAGCCACGACAATCTAAAAGATTTACGTGTTAACTTGATTGCTTCACAAGGGTTGTTCGTCCAACTGCAATATCATGTGCACAGACCACAAAAACACCAAGGACTTCACAATCCATAGTCAAAACAAAATATGGCGTTAGAAAAGGAAAGGATCTTGAATCCCAAAATCTACTCCTTCAAATAATATAAGATAATATTTTCTAATTGAAGGAATAATATCTCTTAATTACATAATGGCTCCAAATAATATCTTTTGATATAGAATAATCTTCAAATCTTCACACGTAAAGCTTTTTGCCGAGTCGACTTTCACATAGATAATTCTGAACAAATATAACAATTACGGGCCCACAAGTCTTCTAACAGTGTGCTTAGCTTGAAAAAGTTTTATGTTAGGTGGTCTCTTTAATATTTTTCTAGATTTGGGACGTTACATTTCATCTAGGTTAATAAATTTATTTAAGAAAAGGGGTTAAATAAACTTTTAAACATTAGATTTCATCTAATAATCTATTGAAACTTTTAAGTTAAGAAAAAAGATTATCTAATTTAATAATTAAAAAATGAGAAAAATATAGTGTCATGCCAACTTTTTAGATAAAAAAAAAAAGGCTATCAAATGCAAATTTAAGATGTGAAAATATTTGAGTTTGAATAAATATTTGTTAAATTTATTTTTGTATAGGGCTAAATTAAATATTTAAACTTTAAACTTATTTGATACACATAAAAGAAAATAAACATAATTAAGATCCGTTTAAATGAGTTAAGGTATTTTTCAAAAAAAATAAATTTTATTAAAATTCTTTTTTATCTAGAAAAATGTTTTTAAAAACATTTTAAAAGTAATTTTAAGAATGGATAAACATTCCATTTTTAAAAATATTTTTATTTAAAAAAAAAAAAAAAAAAAAAAAAAAAAAAAAAGACGTAAACTTTGAAAGAAACTTAGGGACATTATCAATAATGACAAATTGAAAATGAAAGGACAAAAGAAGAAGAAAATGAGGAATTTACAAAATTAGGCCATTTGAACTCTTTTAAAAAGGACCTATCATTTTACTAATCTATTTATTTAAATTTCAAAGTGTAAAGGGTGGGGTCCAAACTTTCAATTTTTTTGATGTATTATCCTTTTCCAACCATTTCCCTTTTTCCCTTTTTCCCTTTTTCCCTTTTTTCCTTTTGGTGATATCTCATTTTCCATCTAAAACTATCACAATTTTCTTTTCTCCAACTTCTGTCTTTTCATTTAATCCTTTCATATATATATATATATATATATATACATATTTGAAATTTCAACATCAAGAGATTTGAAATTTCCAAACTAAAAATTTAGATTTGAAAAATAAAATGCTTGAATCTTAATCAATTTCAATAACTTGTTGAGTTCCGGCTATACATAATCATCAATAACCTTCAAACAAATTTGGAATGAACCATCTCTATTTGGATAAAATATTAATTGCAAATTTTTAAAAAAGTTTCTTTCTTTGAATTTTTAGTAATGAACCCAACAACATTTTTTTTTTTTCAACGAAACAAGAAAAATAATTAACCACTGCAATATTTTACAAGAATATAGTAAAATAAAATAAAAAACCAAAGAGAAACCAAAAAATTTTATTCAACATTTTTCTTCAATGAATTCATATTCTTCTTATTAATTTTTTTTTTAATGAAATCTCCCCTCTCATCTTAGCATCGAATGAAATATTGTTATTTTCCTCCAACAATTCCACTTTCAATTCTTCCATTTGGAGAATTATCAAATAAAAAATCTTCATTTTTCATCATTTCTTACTAGAAAATGCTCTAGAAAAAAATGGTCTATTTTAGTATTTTTGTTTTGATTTTTTTGATTTTTTTTCTTAATTTTTTGTGCAATCATCCTACTACATACCTACACTTCTAAATTCTTAATACTTAATTCATTTTATATATAACCATTGCAGTTAAAGAATACAAAATATAATTATTCATATAGTCAACCACCCTACAACATACTTTAGCAGTCCTAGTACGTATAAGTTGAACATGTATAAAAATTAGAAATTGAAATTGGCTGTTGGAGTCACATAGAGGTGGTTGTCGAAGTCTAAAATTGGTTGTTGGAATTGTCTTCAAAGATGATTAAAGTAGGCACTAGTTATTAATCGTCGGAGTTCACTGCGTAAAGGAGGATTGGTTGTCAAAATTGGTTGTCGGAGTTTGTAATCGAAGTTATTGTTGGAACCCAAAGTTGATCGTCGAAGTTTTCACTGAAGTAATTGTCGGAGTCTAGATTTGGTTGCTGGAATCTGTAATCAAAATTGATTGTCAGAGTCCAAGATTGGTGGCTAGAATTGTCATCAAATTGATTGTCTGAGCTAGAAAATGGCCATTGAATTTGTCGTTGGAGCCTGAAGCTAGTGTAAGAGTTGGGCACCTGAAAGTTGTTGTTGGAGTTGATTTCGGGATTGTGTCAATGATACTTGTTGACGATGGCTAATGATTGTAACATCGAAAACATTGAAAGAAGGGAGAGAACACACCCTAATAGATGTCTATCACTGTCCACTAATAAACAATAAATTTTTTTGTTATATTTATAATTAAATTGGCTCATTTTGCTGTATTTCAAAACAACTCTTTTTTTTCTTCTTTTAATAAATTATTTATTTAAAATTTTATTTTTCATGATTAAAGCAAAAAGAAAAATGTTTATGTCCATTTGGTAACCATTTAAATTTATTTATGTTTTTAAATTTAATCATATATGTTTTTTGATTTTGTCTTCCAATTTTTAAAAACAAAATGTGTTTTTATTAAGTATTTTTTTATTTTTTATTTTTGTTCATAATTCTAAAAACAAGTTTCTTGTTTAAGAAACCAAATAGTAATTAGTTACCAAAACATACATATTTTTTTTTAAATTAACTAAAAAAAACAAACAAATAGGTTCTCAAACAAATCCTAAATAATTCATTACTAATATTTTGTCAATTTTGATATTCTCGACAATTTTTCATATGGTGTTATTATATCTACACATACATATGTGTATAATTACTATCATATATATATATATATATATATATAATAACAGTGCCAAAATAAATAAATAAATAATCCTAAGTGTAACCATAACTCAAACCCAAACGGTAATGGTAACAGTAATATGCAATTTTCAAATGTAATCAAATTGATCACCCTCCACTCGTCAATCGAATTGCAGCTTTTGTTTACAAATATGGACATGGTTCTCATGTGTCAATACGAATACAGAACACACAGGTAAATAACACCAAATGTAATCACATGGGATCCACCTTTTAAATTACCATCGATTCATTCTCATTACACGTTGGTAAACATGGCTTAAATGTTGTGGATTACAGTTGATCAAACAAATGTAACTTAGAAGTATCATCCACCCCTTCTAAGACATGGAGTTTGATAGTAGTGAATCAACTAGTTTAATTCGAGTAACGATTGTCTTGAAAGATAATTTGAGCCATTAGATTTTACATTTTATTCGAGCAATTATTAGATAACTTTCTACATTAATATTCAATATCAATTTGTAATTATCCAAAAACTTAGACTCGTTGGTGAAGGCAAATTTAATATCATTATTACCTAACACTTCTTTCACCTGTGAACTTGAAATAGTAAGAAGGTCAAATAAGTATAAATCAAGTATTAATTACCGAGAAAATAACATTGAAGGGATATGATCAGTACTCTTTATAGATTCCCTACAAATGCCATTCATTAGACTATTTTCTTGGCTACCACCATGTATTTCACACTCCATATTTTATGATTCAATATAACTGTGACCAACTACGACAAATAAAGGTGTGTTTTGATTTATTTTTTAAATGTTTAATTTTTAAAATAATTCATTTTAAAAGAAATGGATGTATTTTACATTGGCTTAAAATAATTTTAAAAAAATAAGATTATGAAATAAATCAAATTTTAGAATAAATATTTAGTGTTTAATGAGGAATCTTTCTCAAGTATCTATTTTCCTTCCTTTGTTTTTTCAATTCCTTTCTACTATCTATTTTTTACTCTTTTGTTTTTTTTTAAATCTTTTGATTATTTCTTTAATGTGTGTTCATATACATTTAATTATAGAAATTTGCAAATATTCTTCTCTCACTCAAATCTACTTCACATTAACATCTGTGAAAGAAATCATAAGAACGTCAATGAAAAACATGATCGTTCGGTTCGTGAAATGAAGATGAATGAAGAACATGATCGAATTGCACACTTTTTGTCTAGTTGATATTATATTGTCTAAAAAAAAATGTTTATTTTATTTATATTTTGTGTTGAAAGTCAATTTTTTTTATGATTTTGTATTTACATTTCAAGATATTTGTGCTTTTAAAATTGAATTGTCCAAAAAAAAATTAATACAAAAAAATAAAATTAATGTTTAGTTTCAAATAACTAAAAAATTAATAATTTTAAGATGAAGTGTGATTAATTTTAAAATATATTTATAAAAAAAAATATTCAAAATGTGTAAATTTCTTTATGAAATTAGTTCATAATGTTTAATAATCTTTTGCAGTAATTTGACCTCATTGTTAGTATAGGACAAATGTTAAACGAAACATGCAAATGTTTATATTTTAAATTTATTTTATAAAAAAAAGACATTCTTTTTAAAATATGTGTTACATTAATCTCGATTAAATAAGTAGAGGGTTAAGCTACAAATAATCTGTCTATCCATAGACTTCTATAGTGCCATATCATTACTTGAAAAGAAATATCAGATGAATCTCTAGATTTTTTTTCTTTATTTTGTTCATCAGTTTCTCCCGTTTCTTCAATACTATTGGATTATTCTTTGTTCTTTTTTGGATTGTGTGGAATTAGTATTGAGGTTTGTTTTTATATGTGGGTGGCCAGGTGGGTTCATTAATTATTAATAGCATCATAATGGAATATTGAGTCTTCGGATGCTCTCTTCTTTTCTTTTATGGAATTGGATTGGTATTAATTGGCCAAAGTCTTTGTCAAATGGATGCCTAAATATTTAAACTGTACCAAAAAAACATAATCTGTCAATTTTACTTAAATTCTATCAATAAGTTTCTAGAATATAATAAAGACAATTTTCAAATAAAATTGATAAGAACTTGTGGATCACCATTCGTTTCCCACCATTCATTTTCCAAATCTCCACATAATGGCCATCCATCCACATGGATAATTTAAACAGAATGACTAAATATTAGGAGAATTGACAAAATTAATACCTTCAAGTCTTCAAGTTTTTGGGATATTTAGTCATATGTCATGTAGCACTCATTCCACTCTCTATTTGGAAAAATAGCAAAACATTGAATTGTTTGTTTTGAAATATATGCAAAAATTGGTACACTCCACCATGTGAGTATACCATAATTACACTATAATTAATCCCACAACTTTATTGAGATATATATTATGCATTCCATGTGTCAATTATGTTATGAATTGTAGGATGTGTTTGTAAATGTAATTAAGTTATGACCATGTGTCAATTATGCAATCTTAACAAAAGAAAAATGTGAGTGATACATAGAATGTGTTTTTAAAATTGAATTACAATGGATTCTATGTTTAAGATTTTAGAAAAAAATCAATTTGTTTTTAGATGGTTGAGTGTTAAGCATTTGACTTAACACCAATTTATTTTACCATTTCCAAATCAAATATTTTCTTTAATAAATTAAAAATAAATAATAAAAATAAAAATAAAAAATTTAGAAATCACAACTAAATTCAACTCAACTCAAGGTTGTTAATCTTCAAATAATGTATATTATCTAAGTCCATGTCTTGGACTCCATACTATGTGGAGGAGAGTATTACTAAATATTTGTTTTTACTAATTGAGAGTTCTGCGTGGATAAACAAGTGCATCAAAATAAAAACTATATAAATTTATTCATATTATTTCTTATGAAAATCTACAAATGTATTTTAGTTATTGTTTATAATTGAAAATTAGTTAAGGGAAAATTAAAGTTGTTTATATCGATACAATGTGAAAAACATATAAAAAGACTCTTCATTGTCATATGTCTTGATAGTTCTTACGATTTGTCATATATTTTATCTTGGACAAACTATCTATAATAGTTTTGTATCCCTTCCAAATAATATGAAATATAATATATTACATTAAAATAAAGAATCTCCTAATACAATGTTGTACTACTAATTTATATGGTGCAGGACTCTTAATACTAAAACACCCAATCATATGTTGTATCATTTCACTGTTTACGTTAGAAAAAACAAATAACCACACCAATCTTTTTAATTTAAAGAACTAATACTGATCAAATCAAATATCAGAAAAGTTACCAAAAAAAATCCTAGATGGTACACTAATCCTCTTGAGTATAAAAAACCAATAAAAAAAAATACCTATCTTTTATTTTCTTTTAGATTCATATTGGTTTTAATATATATATATATGTTAATTTTTGTGGGACATTTTTAAAAAAAGAAAATAAATTAAAATATTTACAAACTATAGCAAAATTTTGGATTCTATCAACGATGGTCTTCTATTACTATAGTATATCAATATTTATCGGTGATAGAATTTGCTATAGGTTGTAAATATTTTATAAAATTTGTTATTTTTTAAAATTTTCCTAATTTTTTAGTCTTGAAATATGGCTACAAATCATATTTTTACTCATGTTTTTTTTTAACTTATGTATCTAATGATTATTTAATTTAAATTTTTAACAAAATATTTGTCATAAAATAAAATAAAATTTAAAAATAAGTTAAAATAAAAAATAAGGAGAATTTTCAAAATAGCAAATTTTACAAAATATTTACAATCTATAGCAAATTCTATCACAGATAGTCATTGATATGCTAGAATGATAGAAAACTATCATAAAATCTAAAAATTTGCTATAGCTTGTAAATATTTTGATTTATTTTGTTACTTTTACAAATTTCTAAAAAATAATAACAAACAAAATAAAATAAATTAAAAAATACTCTCTTATGGGACGAGTTTAGAACTCTTGTCCTCTCCCTTTTTCTCTATTCTACGCTTTGCCAAATTCTAATTTTATACTATCAACCAAATTTAATTGATTTTTTTATTTATGGTTATTAAATTAATATAAAAAATATAATTATTATTAACTAATTATAATGTTTTCAAATTCTCACCTTCATGCATAACTTATTATTTAAGAAATCAAGAGGTTAGAATATGAAAAGTTATCTCTTTATTTCTATAATTTAATTTTCAAAATTAATAAATATATTTTAATGATGAGATCTCAGAAAGTTTGGTAACTTTTATATTATATTCTGTAACTATATAAATAATTCTCTTCAATTTTTTTTATAAACATTTAAATTTTCTCTTATACTTAGTTTTGTTTTCTTGAACTTTTTACTCACCATGTTTTGTTTTGTTTATATTGATATATACTTTTGTGTTGTAATTGCAATAGATATTTGAATTTTCTCTTCTACTTAAGTTTGTTTTCTTGATCTTTTTACTCACTATGTTTTGTTTTTTCTATTACTTCGTTTATATTGATATATACTTTTGTGCTGCATTTGCAATAGGTTAATACTTTGAAGGAAGACTTGAAGAACCACGTATAGGATACAAAATTGAAACAATGTCAATTGAGAAACCCAAGCCTAAGAATTCTGAGTTCTTTTTATAGCAATAAGTGCATGCTTTGATTTAGTATTTTGAGTTAAGTGTACAGAGGTTCTTTTTTATGATATATTTAGCTTCTTTTAAATAATAATCACAATACTCTAACGAACTTTTCTAAGTTTTTTTTTTTTTTTATCTTAGTTCACATAATCAACCCTATATTTCATTAAATTATAATATAAATGAAACGAGTAAAATCGACTGCATTGTTTTATTGGTTGGGATTGAAATGACCACAATCATGAGTTGCGATTTTAAGAACGATAAGAGCAAACAAATATCAAGTCTCACTCTCAAATGAAAGTGATGAAATCTTTCTCACTCTCTCCAGTTATTGATTTTGAAGCGATGGATGAAAAAAGATTTGAACTTTGGGAAGATGAAACGACCGGAGAATTTCAATTTTGAACTTTGGTTAACATGTGTCCCTGTGTTCTTGGTGGGTTTCATGTTGAATAGGGTTTGGCATTGGAAGGAAGAATTTACTGGTGGTTTTCGAGACAAAGGTAATGTTGGTGTGCTTTAACACCGTTGTTGCACAAAAAATGCTATCTTTTCCCAATTACTTTCTTTTGATTGTTCTGTTGAATCGTTGGCCAAATGCCCATTCTTGAACCCAAAAACAGGTGAAGACGCAAATTCGTTTCAAGCCATAAAAGTTTGAGTATGAATTGGGCTGCTTCAATTTTGAACAATCAAGTCCATTGGCAACATTCAACTTTAAACTTATTGTTATTGGAATTAAAGTTTGAACCAAGCTTGATTCAGACCTTGATGTATCCATTAGCTCGTTAAATATTATTAATTTAGTCATTAATTAGTTTATGTGTGTGAGTGAATGCATAATAATAGTAATAACTAAATACCATTATATCTATTTAATTTAATATACGAGTTTTTGCTAAAAATTGTTTATCAAACACTTACGAGTTATGCTTAAATTCACCGAAAATGTAATAATTAAGAAAAGGTTGAACTACCAAGTTTAGTTTAATTATAGGTGCGAATTTGAAAGTGTTTAAAAACCATTAAATTCTAGACTTTTAACAAGTCCTCATAGTTTAATGCATGTCTTAACATAACCCAAAGACATTTTTATTTTCTTTTATTTTATAAGAAAATTGTGCCGTTTGAATCCTTAAGATTTATTCATTTGTTTAATTGGTTTTAGACTTTAAAAATGTATTATTAAATTTTTAAAAAAATTTATCTAAATTGACCCTTCTTGGTCTAGTAAAATGCTGAGATTTGAATTTCAAATATTTTGAGCAATTGAAAAACCATTTGCTCAGTTAAAAATGCGAGTTGAAGCAAAACCATGTGCTCAATTAAAAAGGGTAATGGAAGCTTTAATGTCTGAAAGAGACAATTGATGTTAGGGATCAACTCAAATCCCTCTCTAAAAGGTTTTAATCAAGTTGTAGGATATTAATTCTAAGTAGGTGGTCATTAAAAGTGTTTTTCAGGGGAAAGGCATGATATCAGACCAAAGTAAACATATAGATATAATAACTTTGATTTTGATGTTTCCTTTTTCTTTCTTCCACTAACTTCTGTTTACCCATATGATTTCCCACCACCTTACCTTCCCTTTGAAGAAATGTTCATGTGGGAATTCAAATCCCCAAATTTCAAAAAACACAACCGAACAAAACAGTTAACACACAAACAAACTTCAAAATTATGTGAAAGAACTTTCATTACAATCACATAACAACCCCTAACTTGAAAAATACAAAAATATCCTCAAACTCCGTAGAAGATATCATCATAATCTTCAAAAATACAAAAAACAAAGTACAGCCCACCCCATTTTACTTCCCTACTGATTCATAAAAGAAAAAAGAAACTAGAAGATAGATGATCATACAAGTGTTCAATTCAGTTCCAAAAAGAGTCCTACAGAAAAGAAAAACATACGCCTCTTCCCCCCCCTCAGTTGATCCATTCATTTCTCCGCAATAATCTATGATGTTTTTGACTTGGGATTTTTCTTTCCTACTGGCCTCTTTGGAATCGAGTTCTTCATTCCGATGAAGAACAGCAATGCTCCCAACAATGCCAGATTCTGCATAATATCAATCAACCAAACATGCTTACAATTGGTTCGGTATCTAGATATTCATGACTTAACTGCATATTTGTTTCTCTTTATTTAGCTTGTATCTGAATGCTTTTTATGATTACGTGCACCCAACCTAATCTTAGGGGAGGGAGAACCCTCCAGCCCAAGGAAACAAAGTTTCATTAATTCCTAGGTAGGTGGCCGGATTCAAACCATGACCTTCTTAATTAGTTTTTTTTTTTTTTTACCAAGCCAACGTCCCATGACGGTTTAGCTTGTATTTCAATTCTAGATTCAAAATCTGGAATGAAACCATAAAGTACGACTATGATCTTGATTTTCTGAAGTTGGGCCATGGACTAAAGTGTTATTTCAAACTCAAAATGAGAGGAGGCAACCAGATTCATCATTCGAGGTTAGTTAGTTCAATTACCTGAGTGAATTTCACAAAAAGTTGGTTGAATTCCTTCTTCTCAACATCGTAGTTGTAGAAATCGTACAAGATGGGTGTGGTAATGGCCTGATGCAAGATCTACAAACAAGTAAACCAACATACAACAAATCAAATCAGATCGATTACGTTGAACAAATGAATTTCAATTTAAACAACCTGACATCATATCCATCATACCAGAAGAAATGCTCCAATGGAGCTGTTGAAGATGAAGAGCAAGCTTCCAAGAGCTTTCAGTACAAGGGCACCAGCCACAAGATGTAGAATCTATAGCCGATAACAAATCTCAGAATGCCGTATAAAAATGGACGGAAATTTCAAAAGGAAATTTCCAAGAGAAGAAATGAGAAACACTAACGACCATTTTCCTCACCTCAACTTTAGGGAACTCCAACCCAGTGTGAGATTCAAAGTTGCGAGTGAAAACGTTGAATTTTGGCTTAACATACTTGGCCGCCGGTCCTCCATCAGTACCAAAATCATTGAACCTAAAGAACAAAAAAAATCAAGATCCAAAAAAAGGGTTCGTCATCCCAAGCAGAAACATTCAATACCTCCAAAAAGATAACATAATTACAGAGAGAAACAAAAAGAGGTTCAAATTTTCCATTTCAATAGGCAAGAAAACGAAGTTCCACATAATTTCCACTCACAGATCTAAAGTCATAAGATGAAGTCATCAAGTAAACCCTAAATGGGGGGGTTTTATAAACACACATTCAGAAAGTGACCCAACATCTAAAAATTAAAATTTGCAGTGAAGAAATCTCAGAATGATGAAAAGGGGAAGAAGTTAAAGTAGATCTGAGTTGCTTACTCTTGCCAAGCAGAGAGAACGAAGACGGAAACGAAGAGAACTCTTCCGACAAAGGAAATAAAAGCCATTTCTGACAGAAAAACAACTCCGATTAGGATTCCAACAGAGATTTGGAAGCCGAAAGAAGAGGAGAACAGGAACAACGGAAACTTCAAGAGAAGAAAGGGGAGAGAAAGAAAAAAAAGAAAAGAACAAGTGAATTTCTTTCTGTTCTCTCTCTCTCGGTGTCTGAAAACTTCTCCTTCCCTTTCTTCTCTTTCTGACGCTTCTCTCTTAAATCTCAACTCCGCGCTCAAAACAGTGTCCTTTCTTTCACTCGCGCGACTGTAGAATTAACTGTACTCGCTTTTGCAATTGACTGTGTTGACCACCTCTTCCCTCCACGTACTCCACCCAATCATATTCCTTTAACTCCCAAAATCTTAGACACGTGGCTCCCTGATTCACCAACTTCAATTTTCTCTTCAATACCTACGTGGATTTTTTTTTAAAGTGACTTTTTACGGAATTTAATTTACTCCTTATATCCCTAATATAGAATTTCATTTTTGCTTTCCTGATTTATCTAAAATTGATTTAATCTTTAATTTATACTCTTTTTTTTTTTTTTTTCAAACTATTAGAACAAATTTCGAAGTATTCAAATTATTTTCTTTTAATAATTTTAGAAATAACAATAAGTCATTTTAAATTACTCAGTTACCCAGAGAGAAAGTCTCATATTGAGGAGTATCTTAAGTGAAAGGTATATAGTGATTAAGTTTAGTTATTGATAATTCGAATTAGTGAAGTTGTTTTTTTAGGGCACACTATCCTCTGAATATAAGTGGTATTGCATCGAATTGGATTATCAAATCTCTTGTGTTACCATTGATTGTCAAATTCTATTTCAATGTAATCTAGAATGCATTAACATTGTTCATAACAATGTCTTTAACATCTAGTAAGTTCTCCCTCCTATTTTTCAACATCAACATGTGTTTTGGTGAGTGGATTTGGTTTATTTATGAAGTTGTTTTCATCTAATCTAATAATAAAGAATATTTAGTTGCAATATACTTAATTTTATGAAGTCTTTTTTTGTTTTTATTTTTTATGAAGTCTTTTTTAATGTCCCTTTTTTTAAGAAGTGTTTTTAAATATGTTGACTTTGGAAGTCTGATTTAATTACATCTCTCAATTTAACAAAAAGTTAGTTAAAAATATGTTTAATTACCCATTTGCAAATAATAAAATAGTTATAATTTTATCAACTCAACATTTAGTTGCATCTCAATTCAATTATTTTAAATAATTATTCAACTTGAAATTAAACGTGTAGATTAGAAAGTCAAGCTGCATACTTAGATTTATTTAATTCAATAATAAACATTTTTCTTTGTTTTTTTTTTTATTTCCTTAAGATAAACATGTGCACTAGTTAATTCTAGACATATAATTAAGATTTAAAAAGATTTTTTGGAAATTCAAGACAAACTTGAAATATCTTATTAATATTTGTTTTTGTGAGATCAAAAATCTAGATCTCAAATGTAAATAATAACTAAAGATACGATAATAAAAATAAAAATAAAAGGAATAGATATAGATATAGATATAGAAAAATGGAAAAAAAATTATGAAATATTAGAGAAGAATAAAGAAATAAGAGTGCATCTATTAAGGGTTCAAAAAAAAAATATAAACGAAGTTTCGTAGAAGAGAAACTACACAAATTTATCTTTTTTTTTTTTTTAATCTTCAATTGTATTAAATTTTAAAAAAAATAAGTTATAAAAATAGGAATTAGAAAACAAGAAAGGTAGATTAAAATTAACTATTTTATTTTGCGCATGGAAAGAGAACATGGAATAACTTTATTTTTTTTTTTTTTTCTCTCTTTTCTTTTGATAGGAAAGCATGTTTGATGTTGGAAAAATCATATTCTCACAAATATAAAGTGACAAAAAGAAGGAAAAGATAAATGAAAAAAATAAATGAATGAGAATTATTGGTTTGTTATTTATGTATAGATCTCTAACTTTACTTCTCTCTCTCTCTCTCTCTCTCTCTCTATATATATATATATATATGTATGTATTGGGTGTAATTGCATTTATTTTTAGATCGTGGCTTCGAACTCCAATATAATTTAATAGTTAATTATCAAATTCAAATTGGCCTATGTTCACACTTTTATTTTATATTTTATACTCAAAGGCATATCATAATTTGCATGAGAAGTAGTAGTTCTATAGTGTTTTTAAAATCATGTTTGTAAGTAAAAGTGGTTCATTGGTGGAGGGACAGAGACCGAGAGTAACTTTTTTATATTCGTCTTTGTCTCCTATCTCTAGTAAATTTTTTATACATTATTGATATTTGGATAATTCACATTGAAGTGTATAAGGGTAAATATACACAAAGATTGGAACAACAACTAAGCAAAGTACAATTCTAACCTACATTGAGAATAATTTACAATTCATAATCCACATATGGTAACACCCTCTCTCACACTCAAGGTGGTAGAGTAGAGACCAACTTGAGTTTGTGGAGCAACTAAGTGAATCGACTAAGTGATAAGGTCTTCGTGAAGATAGCAATAGGTTGTTCAATAGTAGAGATGGATTATAAGAAGAGAGTGTCGCTGAAGATGGTGACGAACAAAGTGATATTTATAGTCATTTTCAATATGTTTCTTGCGTTCATGATAGACATCATTGTAAGCAATTTGGATAGCATTGTGATTGTTACAATGAAGTGTAGTAGCTAATTGTTAAGGAACAACCATATCTACAAAAAGTCATCGCAACCATAGTAACTAAGAAGTAGCATTAGCAAGCGCACCATATTCAAGATTAAATACTAGAACGAGAAACAACGGTTTACTTCTTACTACACCGAGAAGAAAGAGAACCCTTAAGTAGAAGCAATAACCTGTGGTGGAACATTGACCGGTGGGATCACCAGCCCAATCTACATCTGAGTAGCTCGAAAGCACTAAGGATGAAGAAGAAAACTGAAGTCCATGACCAAGAGTGCCTTTAGCATAACAAAGAATGTGAAGAACGACTGTAAAATGGATAGACCAGTAGGAAGCAGCCATGAATTAACTAACAATGTGAACAACATGTGCAATAACTAAATGAGTGTGAGATAAATAAGATTGCCAACTAGTTGCCGATATAGAGTAGCATCTTTGAGAGGAACACTGTCATATGGAGCTAAGTGAACATTCAGATCCATGTGTTGATAACGTGGTTGAGTCAGTAATGTTCGATAGAGCAAAAAGATCAAAAGCATATTTTGTTTAAGACAAGTAGTAACCATTTGAGCGAGAGGATGTTTCAAAGCCAAGAAAGTAACTAAGAGGCCCCAAATCTTTCATCTCAAAATGCTCCTCAAGATAGCTTTGCAAGTCAAATATAGTCTAGGAATCATCACCTGTAATGATTATATCATCAACATAGAGAGAAGAAAAAGAACAATGTTGTGACGAGTCTAACATGTTAAAGAGTTGAGTCAAGAGGGCTAGATATAAACCCAAGTAGAGTGATGGTAGAACTAAATGGCAAATCATGCATGTGGGCCTTGTTTCATACTATATAAGGCTCGACAAAGAAGACATAATTTTTTAGGTGGAGGTTTCATATACGGCTCTTAAGATAGAGTGCTAATGAGAAATGCATTTTTAATATCCATCTACAGAAGGGGCCACTGTTTGCCAGCTACAATAGCTAAAAGACTGCAAATAGATATCATTCGAGCTATTGGGGCAAATGTCTCTTCATAAGTAATATCGTATAACTAGACGAGCTTTATAACATTCGATAGAGCCATCAAAATGAGTTTAGATTTTATAAATCCACTTACAGCCAATATGTCTTTTTCTTGAGGGAAGATCAATGCAATCTCAAGTATGAGTCTTTTCTAACACCCAAAGTTCCTCATTAATTGTTTGCTGCCAGAGAGGGTTAGTGCTAGCATCATGATAAGATGTGGTTCGATTAAGGACTAATAGTAGAAAACAATGAAAATCTTGAAGGTAAGAGGGAGGTTGACTTACTCGAGTGGAACAACAAACATGAATGACTCATGCATGTTCAATTTCAGTAGTGGAGACAAATGTTAGAGTCGGGGAAGCAAGGAGAGGAGTAGATTGAGGAGATTGAGAAGTGGGAGTTGGGATAGTTAAGAAAGTATCATTGGAATCCAATGGTAGGTGTGACAGAGTGTTGGAGAGAGGAGAGATGAGAGTATTGATAGATGAGGTTTAGGAAAAAGATTATTTGAGGGGTAAGTAAAGAAAATATGTTAATTAGAAAAAGGAGAGACTAAAGAACATATGATGTTCCTAGAAAGTAACATGACAGGAAATGAGTAACTGTTTAGAAATAGGATCCCACCAACAAAAAAAATTATGTTCAGTTTTGTAGCCTAGGAAACAACAAAATGGACACGAGGTTCAAATTTGGTATGCTCATGGGAAAGTAGAAGAAAAATAGAAACAACAAAAAACTTTAAGATGAGAGTAAGAAGAAAAAGTATCGTATAGGCGTTTAAAGGAGGAGATATTTTGTAGGACGGAGGAAGGAAGGCGATTGATGACATAAGTAGAAGTGAAGGCAGCTTCACCCCAAAGCTTCTCAGGATAGGACAAGAAGTAGAGAGTTGTTTTACCGTGGCGAGCAGTGGAGGAAATTCAGCAACATGGTGTATAGAGGAAAGCAGCATGAGATAGAGGCTGGAATGAGCAAACTTGAGCTAGAGGTGGACAAATCAGAGCAGAACAAGCGACACGATTAGAGCTGAGCAGATCTGAAGGAGATTGATCATGAATTTAATCATGGAGATGAATTAGAGTGTGGGACGACATATCTAGTGTGGGGCTACAAATCTGGCTATGGATTTGAATGTCGAACAAAACAAAACAAGTTAGATTTAATTTTGAAATTGGCAAACGATGCAGAACGACATGAATCTCAACGAATCTTGGTGAAGATTGGTCAGAATTGATGGCGTGTGAAAACTTACAAACGAATCTTGGCTGAGCATGGAGTCTTCGACAATGAGTGACAAAGACTAGTCGAAATCTTTTGGTCAACGGTGTCTAATCAGAGTGAGTGAATATTAAGCGGGGCAGCTAAGTTAGAAAAAAAGCTCTAATATCATGTAAATTTTTTTATATATTATCGATGATTGGATAATTCACAATGAAGAGTACAAGGGTAATATGCACAAAGATTAGAACAACTAAAAAAAGTATAATTCTACCCTAAATTGAGGATAATTTACCACTTATAATCCATATATGGTTACATCTCTTTTTTTCCCCCAAAATTCTCTATTTAATTTCACTATAAATGTGTTAGATCGGTATGACATTTGTGAGGTTGGGTTCTTTATAGAAAAAATTATCATTCATTTTCTTAATTTATTTTCACTCAAAAATAACTTTTAAAAAAATATTATGTTTTAAACTTTTAATGGATAGTTTCTAATACAAATTTCATTTAAAGAAAAAAAAGGCTTTTGTAAAAACAATAATGTTTCACGTACAATTCACCAACGAATTTACGTAGGGACCAGCGAGGTACGTATCCCTTCTTACATTATCGATTTTTGTATTTTAATATTAATTTTAAAATATCGGATTACAATATATACTAAATAATGTTTTATTTTAAACAAAATGTGGGTGTAGCATAGTAGTTGTGCTCCCACCTTCACAACCATCAGTCCTCCTCTATATAAAATTTCTAGATCCGTCACTTGTACTATTAAATTAAGGTTTTTTCAAAAATAGAAAAATTTAACAAACTATTTACACGAACAAAACTATTAAAAAAAAATTATCATACTTGATTTTTCTATTAATGGTAAATATTTTATCAAATGTTTTATTTTTTTACTATTTTTTATTAAAATATTTAACTATACACCATAATTGTTAAAAGTTGACATAGTTAATCAACTTTAATGATTACAACATTCGTAGTCTCAAAAGTTTTTTTTTTTTTAAAAAAAAGAAAGGAATCAACTCCATTACAATTTACAACATGATATTTTCAGAAAAAAAGAAAGATAAATTTGGAGTAATCTTGAAATTCCTAAACTCAATTTTTATCATCATCAAAGTTGTTTTGAAATATACTTCTAACCAATTAAAGTTAGTTTTAATGGTACGAAAATCACATTTAAAAATGTAAAATCGAACTATAACAAAAAAAAAAATTAATATTTATAATTTTGATGATATGAAAAAAAAAACATTTAAAAACATTTAATATTTATTGATATTTGCATCAACTTTATTTTAAACTTGAGAATAATAGTATTGTTTTTGTATGCACTCTATAAATAAGTCAACCAATCAAAAGATAACTGAAAAGATTAAATCATTAAAATTAGCATTTGAAATTTTCAATAATGGTAATTAAAGAAAGAATATAAAATAAAAGGTAGCAATAACATGGGTTAATATAAAAATAAAATGATTAGTAAAAGAACAAACAAAATAATGTATTAATAAAAAGAAAAAAAGAAACAAAGCACGTGATGCACGTGATGTAAGTAAAGGACAGATGTGAGATCTGATGCATTTATGTTTACACAAATTTTATTTGTTTTTTCATTTCTTTCAATTTTATTTGATTTAATAAGCAAATCATACAGGGTTTTATTATATATAAAAATTGAAAGTGTTGTGACACTAAAGTACACATTATCTTCCACGTTTAATCATCAATTACAAATCTCTATTATACTATACATAATAAAATCATTGTTTGAAAATTCAACAACAAAACATGTATTCATATTTTGGTCACCGTTTTAGTTTTTTTGTTTTTGTTTATTGAAAACAAAAATCATATATCTTTGGGTTTTTTTTTTTTTTTTTCTATATATTTTTTCAGTTTTTCTTCCTAATTTAGAAAAATGATTTTATTGTTTTAAAAACAACAAAGAGGTAAAACATTTAACATAAAATTAAGACTTCATCAAACTACTGAACATTTGTAAATTTTAATTATCTAAGATACAAACTTAAAGTTTTAGACATTTATTATCTGCTTTCTAAAGATTTTTCGTGGATTTTTTAAAAAAATATAACAAATCGGTAAAATATTTACACTGAATATAACCATTTCAAAAACGAAAAAAACTCATAGATCCATAATGAAAAATACCAAAAATACCTCCGTCAATGGAGATTAATTGGCCACACGCATGTGTAATTTTTCTTTTCAATTATGATACGCGATTGTGTAGGAAATGATACACGATCGTATACCAAATCTAAACGATCTTGGTTTAAGATTGTGTACCCAAATCTAAACGATCCTGTATCAATATCTCAATTGTTTTTGTTCAAGATCTTGTAGATTTTTTTATATTTTGTACAAGATCTTAAAAAAAATACAAATTTGATAATTGATTGAAAACAAAGAGCATGATTTCAAAAAAATATATATAAAAAAAATTGCAAAAAAAGAAAAGAATATGGTAAGGAAGAAGGAAGAAATGGGAGTCATGGATTTTTTGACCGACTAGAACAAACCTAGAATATTTTTAAACAAATGGTCGATACACAACCGTAAATATTTCGATGCTTTATTGTATTTATAAAAATTAATCTTTTTTCATGGATTTGTATTCTTATACGTTCTACTTCTATAATAGATGTCACCTTTTAATAGTTAGATTTATAGTAAAATTACAAAAAAAAACAAGTTTGTAAATAACATGTAAAATCGTTTTTCTTTCTTCCAATTTTTAAAAAACGATTTTCATCTTTTCTTTTGGTATTAAAACATTTAATTTCACAACTAAATCTCCAAAAGAAAAAAAAAATGTTTGATTAAAAATAATTCTTTCTAACACATCTCTACAAAGTACAAATAGATAACAAAAGAGAAAAAAGTTGAAATTATGAGCTCAATTGTTAAATTTTAAATATTAAAAAAAACTTAGATTATCAAATAAGGCATAAGCTAAGATACAAATAATTTCAAATACACACGTATATTTTTTAAACCTTGAATATGTTATGCACTTAGCCCCTCATATAAAATATCATATTTAAGTCAATTATTTCTAATTGATTTGAGAAAGAGAAATTATGTCCATTGTTGTTGAGTTAGTATAACAATTTTGTTTACAAGATTTATTTTAAAAACATCATTATTTTGTGGAGTATTTGATTAGTGAAGTGAAAATTCACAAAAAAAAAATAAAAAAATTAAATGTAACACACAATTCATGCACGTAGTTATAAACAAAACAAACAATTTTTCGTACATTATATTTGATGAGCATAATATATATAACCCTAAAGGTAATATTTTAATTTGAAGTTTTAGATAAATTTGATATGGTTGAATGTTTGGTTTATAAAGATTATTGGAATAAGGATTAGATAATTTGGGAAGTAATGAATTAATGTTTATTAATTAGGAAAGCGAAGGCATTTTCATTTATATGAAGTGGGTGATGGAGAAATGAGGACAATATTTATGTTTGTGTCTCACTCGGTCATGTGAACATCTCTACCTCTACGTCTACCCCATCTCTTTTTAAACTTTCTGTTTATAGTTGAAGAATATAATGAAGAAGACCAATACAATACCCCCATTTTCTCTTAAATTTATGACACAACATTATAAATCTTACTATTATTATTATTGAATACGAAAAGTAATTGAATTAATTAATTATTTAAGACTTGTATCCCACTCCACCTTAAAAAAATATATATATATGGGTAGGTCATGGAGCATATAGTAGTGTGTAATGAAGTTGGATATATATTTGTTTAATTAAATAGCTCACATTAACAGAGTTGTATGATTATTTGTATTGGATTCATAATTCCTAACCATTTTTATGACCTATATTTAATGCAAAATGTCCTTCAATCAAATTGTGTATACAAAAATCTCACCCAACCAACCATCTGTAATCTGATTAAATTCATTTAGCTTATTATTTGATTATTCGGCTACATTATTTTGAAATAATTATAATGTATATTTAGAGTCACTTCTACTCCAACCAATCTTATACCTAAATTAGGTAGGTTAGGATTCATGTAATTTAATTTGAGGAAGGAGGGAAGGGGATTGATAATATTGATACAATATTTTGATGAACGAAATCTCACTTTTAATCACTATATAAGGTTAAAGAATTAGATTGAAATTTATTGAATTATTATGGTTGATGTATCAAGATTTCAATTTTCTAGATATATCAACAACATATTTTTTTTAACATTATTGCTTTTATATGGTTTTCTTGTTAGAATTTAATAACATTTTAAACATTTATCCAACTAATCAAATATGATATTTATAATGAAAATAGATGCAATATGAAAATTTTAGATTAACAATTATTTTGTGGTTTATTTTCCAAGTAATAATTATAAGAGTAATTATTTTAAATATTAGTGATAAATAAGGATATATATATCAATTATAGTAATCTATCTACCATACATGTCTATCCAAATTTATCAATTATATTTTACTATATTTACATTTTGGTTTATTTTGTTATATTAAAAAATGTCTCTTCTTTATATTTAAAAAATGTCATATAAAAGAGATATTTTTAAATATAACAAAATAAACTAAAATATTAAAAAAATAGAACAATTTCAAATAGATATTGGTAAATCATTGAATCTAAAAATTTTATATATTTTATAAATATTTCAATACTTTTATTGTTTACCATAACTTCTCTATTCTCTATTGGAAAACAACCTCAGTTATAATTTTAAATTGATAGGAAACAAATAAAATTGAATTGAACATAAAAATGTGGAGTAGGGAAGCAGATTATATATATATATATGTATATGTAAAATGAAATGAAATGAAATTTTGATACTAATGTTTCCTTCTCTTTGATTTTTCTTGTTACATTGTCAAAAACCCATGATAAAATCAAAGCAAGAACAATGAACAATGATTTTTCTTTTTTTGTTATAAAATGCAAGTAGTTTGTTTTTTTATATCAAGTTTAAAGGATCTTTTCCTTTTTGTTGGAATTGAAATTCAATAAAACAATTTTTTCACAAAATCAAGATGCCACAACCTGGCTAAAATGTACATATTTAGCTATATTTTAGTATGGATGAAGTGAATAAAAACAAATTTTCTAACTAACAATAAAAATAGCTTGAAAATGTAAATTTATTTGATAACATCAGTTTATCGACACATTTGAAGGAATGTAAAATATAAATTTTTTCAAGATTAATATCAATTTCATCACTCAACTTTAAGAATGTATTTATAGTAAATTAAATTCTAAACTCTTAATCTCTTTACCATATAAATTTAGACCAACAATATCCTTTTGAATAAAAATTCTGGTAGAGTAGTAGTAGAAAAAAAAATCAATTATTTTCTAATCGGTATATATTTTCTGATTAAGATAGTTAATCTAAAACTTAAGATTCTAACTTTTTTCTTCTGATGAGATACTCGTTTCTTATATTATCTTATATTTTCTTTTAATTTGAGTCAAAATAGAGACGTTAGACGAAGATTTTGTATGTTAACATTTAATTTTGTATTACAAAAGTTTCATATACACACGGTGAAATTATATACAAACCAATTTAATGCAAAATCTTGATCAATGTAAAAGTAAGTGTTTAAAGTTGTAATTAAAAAAAAAAAAAAGAGTTTGAAGTTCTTATAAGAAAGAAAAGGAGTTTGAAGTTATATATATATAATTCATTTTTCTTTTATAGCATTACTGTTTGGTGTATTGAATTTTACCATTTTAGGCTTCCTTTCAATAATTTCCGCCCCCGTTCGACTCCGCCGGAGCTCTGAGTTTCCGATCCCTCAAGCTTCAAGCTTCAGTTTACCCCTTCTCTCTCTTTCTGTACAAATGGGGTTCTTCTCCTTCCTCGGACGGGTCCTCTTTGCCTCCCTTTTCATCCTCTCCGCCTGGCAAATGTACTCTCTCTCTCTACATTTTTAGATCGGACTAAATCATCTCTATGGTCTTTCAATCTGTTCTCTATGCTGTCTTCTACTATAGATCTGCTACTTTTGATCCTATTTCTGTGTTTATTTGTTTCTGATGAAGATCGATTTTAGGGGTTCTTTAATCGCTGCTGTATTGGGCGACCGAGTCTATGTTTTAACTGATGTTTTACGATATTTGTCGTTGTGGGTCGTCTTACTTTTCTATTGTTCTTTTGGGGTTTGTGTTTTGAATGTTGATCTCACCTTTTTTTTTAACCATTTTGAGCAGTTTGAAATTTGAATGTGGTTTTCTAAATCGGATGTGAAGGTCAGGTTTCTTCGTTTTCAGAAATGGAGGGGTTTAAGTGATAAACAGAGTTTAGTTTTGTATTAGTGAGGACTGGGAAGTTTTTATTGATTTTTCATTGATGGGTTTGTTCGCAAGTTGGATATTGAGCTATCGCTTCTTGAGATTTGATTTGGAATATTTGACATGTTGATGAATTCTAAAGAAGCATGAGTTTTAGTTGATTCCTGAGGACCCACTTCACTTTTGGGTCATTATTAATACGTGATTCATTAAAATTATGTCATAGTTTGTTTTCCATCTTAAACTTTTTTAGGTTCTTGATGACATGTTTTTAGTGCTTTCAACAAGATTGAGGTTTGTAACCAATCTTCATTAAGAAAAAAATTAGGGAAGGTTATCAAATTTCATCTTTCAGGCAATACAAGTGTAGTGTTGCTTGCGTTGTGTTAGATAGATTTGTGTTCTGTATGTTTCTTGGATCTGCAAATTACTTGGAATAAATTCGAACTTAAAAAAATTGGGAAATTTTCAATAATGCTGCAACTCGAAATATTAGATCAGGTCGTGTTCTTCATCCTAAAAAAGTTGATTAAGTCTTTAATTCTTATTTTTGCTGTATTTTTATAACATGTCATTTGAAGTCTATGTTGCTAATCCTAAAGGATTCTTGTGAAACATTATTCAGGTGACCATGAAAAATTAGTATGAGATGTAACCTGTTCAATTCAACATACAATGAAATAAAGTAGTATTTTGTATTCTTGCTTCTTGTTAAAGTCTAATGTGCTTGTAAATGTTGTTTTCTATAACTCAATTTTTTTTTGGCTTATGATTGCTTGAGTTCTATGCTCTCATGCCTCATGTTAAATGAAATAAAGATCGAACTGCAAACTTTCTGGGTTTATGTTGATCTTAATAAGGCATCTACTTTTAGGTTCAATGAGTTTGGCACTGATGGTGGACGTGCTGCAAAGGAATTGCTTCCAAAGTTGAACACTTTTAGGAGAAATTTCTCCGCTAGATTTGGATTCAACCTTCCTGCAATCGATGTGAGCTTCGGTTCTTCTGTGGATTGAACTGCTGAACTGAATCTCCTTACTCTTTTCTTTTTTGTAATCAGTTTTCGAGTTTGTTTTACAGGTTACCCATTTAGTTGCTGCTTTTATGTCTCTTAAAGGCATTGGAGGCCTTCTATTTGTATTCGGGAGTCCGATCGGAGCTTATCTTCTGGTATAATTTCATTTTCCACCTTTTTTGTTGGGGCCTTTATTACTTAAAACTTACTTTTCAGTTTATTCTGTTTCCCATTATAGCTTCAAAGCTTGTTTCTTTATGCAGCTTCTCTACTTGGCAATTAGCACCCCAATTCTCTATGATTTTTTCAACTATGGTCGTGAGAATTCCCAATTTGCCATACTAATGAATGATTTCATACTGGTCAGTTGATCAAATTACACTAAGCCAATTCATTCATGTCCCTGCAAACTTCATTTTTTGGGTTATAATTAGTTTTTCCTTTTCGATTTGCAGCACGTGGCTCTTGCTGGTGCATTGCTCTTCTTCATCGGAACAAAGAACTCCATTTGGAGGAAGCAACAGAAGAAGAAGGCACATAAAGCCAAGACAAACTAGAAACTTAAGTTAAATCATTACTTCGACTCGAAATTGTTCCTTTCATTCCCTTCCTCTCGTGTTGGGCTTAGTTGGAAAGGTAAAATTCAGTAGCTGGATATTAAATGTGGGTTTTCGAAAAGCTTCTTATTTGATAATTCCATTTTGTAATAATAGATTTACTCATTTTAGGGATTGTAGTACTCTTGACTGTCAATTATTGTTGGAGTTGGAACTGGGAATTAGCCATAATATTACAGGCTAGTATGAAAGGATTTAGAAAACATGTTTTTCTCCATTCAAACTTTTTGCCGAGGTTTAGAATCTTTTATTCAATTTTACCTTATTTGTAGAATTATATGTTGATATGCATTTTTTTGGATATCGACAACTCTTCTGGAGCACGATTAGTATCTCAGTAAATCTTGAAGTCTTGTGTGTTTTCGAACTGAACCCTGTGAGTTTTGGCATGTCTGCCAATGCCATTCATTAAGAATCTATCATCCATTCATCTGGTTTAGGATGAAAGATGATGGTATTTATTTGTGAAAATGAAGTCAGGAGTAGTTTCTGCTTCTGAAGAAGCTTCTTTACTACGAAATTTTTACGATCTCTTGAGTGAATATAAATTTAGCTTTATGGACACTTTTTCAGTTTCTTGGTATCCAAGAGCATTGTAATCCTTTATGTTTGAGTTTATTGGAGAGGAAAAATTGATAGGCTAAATATGCATATCTGAATTGTGTTCAAACATTTCATAAATTTTAATCTCTGGTCCCTATAGTTGCAGAATTCTTTAATCATGAGTACTGTTGATGAAATAGTGATATCTGATTAGATAGAAATGTAATTCTATACAGTTAATTTTTTATTTTTTTATTTTCAAGGTCGAATATTTACTTTAATCAACTCTAAATATGAGCAACATTCACCAACTCAAAAGATTTGATTTAGCTTGGATTGAAAATTACTTTGGTAGAGATGATTTGGGTTAATATACTAGATTAGAGATTTGAAGTTTGAACCTTTGAGTGAGCGTAGTCAAAAGATATGATATCTTTGATGCTTCTCAGATTGCAGCTTTGGAGCAGGTAGCATAGCAATAATGCTATGAGTTTTAGTTTTAAAAAGTATTTATAATATATAGAGAATCATAAATTTGATGAACAAATTGTTAATCTAAGATTGATGTGTACTTGAAGCTTTTTATCTATTTATTTGTTTGAAACCACAAAAGCACCTTCATATATTAACATTGTGATGGACTGAATCCTATTTTAATATCATGCTCGCAACACAAAAGCAACTAAGACAGAAAATTATCATACCAACCAAATGATACCCTGGTTTAAAAAAAAAAAACATAATAAAGGAGGTGTTTATGCATATGAACATTAATTCATGAGTTGAGTTTATATAATATATCAACTCATTGTTTGACCCACCAACTTTAAATGTTATGGAAGTTGAGTTGGTATATTCATCCAAACTCTTTTTCTTCCCCGTGTTTTCAATGGGCTCACCAATCAACCACTATTGGTGATTATCATTGCTACACTTCGATAACCAACTTCGACAGCCACTTTCACAAGCCCAGCTTCGACGATTGGTTTCAGGCTCCAACAACCACCTCTAACGATAAACTCCAATGACCACCTCCAACAATCACCTTCCCGTAACCAACTTCGATGACCTATAACCACCTTTTATAATGAACTCAGACAAAAATCAACTTTGATGATCACCTTTGCGCGCCCAATACCAAGGTCCAACAACAAACTCTTGCGACCAACTCCAAAATCACTTTCGTGCAAATCAACTTCTGCCTCTAACAACCACATGCGTCTACAAAACTTTGTTGAAAATCATCTTTGATAATCAACTTCGACAACCACCCCTAACTCTGGGCTACAATAACTATCTCTAGTAAATTTTAACGAAAAACACATTTGATAATCAAATTCAACGATAACCATCTCTAACAATCAATACCAACATTCACCTTAGGCAACCAAGAACGACAAATGTCACCTCTAATGAACACATTTAGCGGTCAACTCCAACGATTATCTTTAGCAACTAACTCCAATCACTAACTTTGTCGTTTGTCTCCAATGACTAACATGACCAATAACATACTATAAAAAGAAAAAAAAAACTTGGCTCGTAAAAGTACTTTTAAATACAAATTTGAAATTGTTAATTTATAGTCTTTAATAGTCATCTTTTATAGTGCTTTGATGTTAAAAAGTTGTTTAAGGATGACGAGGTCGTTCTTATAGACCTACTTGTCACAAACATCTAGAAAGTTGATTGCTTCTTAACAAGAAGCACAATAAAAAAATATGTATTTATTCGTGACATGGTAGAACTAACCAACTTAACTATTTTAAAGAACAAAATTTCTTTTGTATGCATGAAATTGACGTTTTGTTGACCATGATTATACATACAAACAAACACCTTATTATGTTTTTATTTAACTGAATTCACATATCAAAGACGAATATAATAACCTATTGTATTCTAGACATCTTATCTCAACCCAACTTCCAAACACAATTTAACTTGAATTGATATGATTTGAGGAGTGGTTTGGAAATTTTAATTACTCAATGAAAAAAGAGAGATTTGAGATGAAGAATTAAATTAAATTAAATTGAATAAATAACCCCAACTTAATTTATATATAATAAGAAGGAATAAAAGAAAGAAGAAGAAATGTAGAAACCACATCGGAAAGGGGAGAGGAGGAAGAGAGGGGGGGTTGGTATAAAAAGAGAGGTGAGCTGAATGTAGAAAATTAAAAGGGTCGGTTGGCTAAATATGCCACGCTCACCCAAAATGAATGGGTAAGTGCTGTATGGCTATCTAGACATATGGCCGACATAATTTCTGGAAACTTCATAGGGTTGGCCCAATTGGCCGATCCTCCTTCGCTCCTTTTTACCAACATTTTATAATCCTTGATTATCTTGTTTCTTATTTTAACAAAATAATAAATTATATTTCAAAAATTAACTATGTCATGTATTAACCTTGAGCATTTAATGTTTTAAAATGCTTATTTTTAAGTCAGATTCAAACCCAATTTGAATTTTTGAAAAATTTAAACTGAAATAATACTCCAATTTAGATGGGGACTGAGCACTGATTGCGAAGTTATGTTATTAATTTGTAGGAGAAATCAATGGGCACTATTGAATTTTACACATTGGGTTCTTAATATACATAACAATACGTTAAAAAAACCAGAATTGGGGAGGAATTTTCTTCTATTTGGCTCTTAATCATACACAAATCCTTAGGCTTATCCCCATGAGGTATATACAGAAGAGGTGAATGCATTTCATGAAGCTGCCATCGCTCTTTGTCGCATAGTGTTGATCTTAATCTCATTTTATGTAAAACTAAGTTAGTTTGTAAAGAGTTAAAGTTACAACTAAGTTGTTTTAGTCATGAAATTAAAGGTATGTGTTGTAAAAACAACTGTTAACAAATCATATGAGTTTGTCTGCCATGTTGTGTTATTATGCATACATAGTTAAGATGAGTAGTAATTGTATAATGGACGCATAGTAAGCATAAGCAAGTTTGAGAACTTTTAGGTGTTGGATGTCACCCCCAACATGGGATGCCTAAGTCGCACCCTCCTCTTGGGTTTGTAAGCTAAAATTTGGGAGAGTACTTTGTCTCAAATAGATACAAACACTACAATAGATGTGCTAAAAAATGTACTTCATCGTTGAGATACAAAAGATGTAAGTTATAAGTTTGTATATTTTAATTAATATTTAAAAAGATAAATTGTTGCAATTATACTCTCAAACTTTCAGATTAAAAATTGAGTTCTCAAATTTATTCAAATTCTAAAATTGAACTCTCACATTTACACAATTGTATACTAATTTTATAAGTTCGAGAATTCAAATTTTATTGTTCGACTTAGCTAATGGATTTGACATTTTAATTACTCTTTTTATTAAGAAATTTCTATAATGTTCCATTTAATTAGAAATGGTTTTGAAAATGCTCCATTCAAGGAATCAATTTTTTTTTAAATGAAAAAAAATTATTTGTTTGAAAATAAAAGAAACTTTTTTACGATTTTTTTTTTCAAATATAAACGTAAAATTTCATAGAAATAGGAATAAAGAAAGAAGACTATCTTACCTTTGTTTCGTCTTAGGAATAATTTTACTTTCATGATTGTATTTAACTTGAACGTCAGAGTATTGAGGCCAAAGTTTTTTCTACTTATGAGACAATTATTCGGTTTTTATTAGGTATTATTACACATTCATTAATGATACTAACTCTCGATCTTAACAAATAATTATTTTCATACCTTAAAAAATTATGCACGACTATATATGTGTTTTAGAATTGGAAAAAAAAAAAGAGAGTCAAATTGAGTCATAAATATAGTCCACTTTATAATTAAATACAAAGCCCAATAATTGTGTCTCATATATATCTCCATCACGTGGTAGCTTTTACTATCAATTTTCATCAAAGGAACTTAAAAGTTATGGTTCAAACTTCAAAAACCATGGCCTATACTCATAGGAAAAGCACCAATAACTATGGGTAATGTCACCCACCTTTTCTTTTATTATTCTTCTTCTCCTTAACTATACACAATGTATCATCTCTATAATAATTAGGTTAAAATCTTATTTTATCTTGTTTTATTTTCTCTTCCTACACTTTTAAATGCATCTGTTTTAGTCTTTAAACTTTTGAAAAAACATTAACAAGATCTCTACCGTTAAAACTTCGTTAACTTCTTAACGAAATGATGAGAGGAAAAAAACACCTCAATGAAGCATAAAATATTCTAAACTTAAAGGTGCTAAAAAATTGTATTTAAATGAATTGTATTCTAGCATATGAATTGAGAAAGTGAGAGGATGACAATGTGTCAAAATAGTGACAATCAAAATCTTGAAAATAAAATTAGTTACTCTATTATTTAATTAAAAATTAAAATTCTACATTTTTATGAGTGATTTTTCTCTCATTTGGTTGCCTAATAATCCAAACTAGAACTTGATAAAAAATTTAAGAACCAAAAATAAGATTTAAATCTAATAAATAATAATAAAAATATCGTTTCATTAATATATTTTTGTCACCTACAAATTAAACCTAACCCACTCTTTTGAACAATTCATTTATTTTGAGCCATATATTCACATTTTTAATTACTGAGAGGAAATAATAATTAATGGGATGATGTTAATTTGGTACAAAAAAAAAACTTATTTTAATTCATAAACTTTGTATGTTTTTCTAATTGGGTTTATGAAATTTTAAAATTCTGTTTAAGTTCTAAAACTTGAAAAAAAAAATTATTTTCGTCTTTTTGGTTATGATTCTCTAAAATTTTTAACAAAATAATGGTGTGGTTTCTATATCTAGAAATGTTAGACTATATATTTATTATATTAATTAAATTGATAAATAATCAATAAATTTTAATTATTTAAAATTTACTAATTTAAAATATTTATCAAATTTTATAAATTTTGAATTTCAAATGATACATAATCAAATTATTTTCTTACCATTCATAAGTTGATTGTGGAATGAGATGGGTTGGGTTCAAACACTTTTTAGCCTTAATTCAATTGTTCGGGTTGTATATTTTTTCAACTCAAATAGTCATTATTGAACAATGAACTCAACCCAAAACTAATCATGAAGCATTTGGATTGGATCTAGTTGGTTCAAATTAGTCGACCTACTTTAAATTTTTATCCTAGATTTAAGCAAAATATTTACATGTAAATTTTAATTATTTTGATATAGTGAATTAAGATAAACTCAATCTCCTTTTACATTACTAAAATTTTCTTTCCAAAGTTTAAAAAATTGTTCTTAGGAGTTGTTAGGAAATAAATTATCCAAAATAAATTATAAAAATGAATTAAAATAAGATAAAATATAGGAATTTTTTTTTAAATAGTATATTTTACAAAATATTTACAACCTATAGCAAATTTTATCACTTACGGTCATTGATATGTTATACTGATAAAATCCAAAATTTTGCTATAGCTTGTAAATATTTTAATTTATTTTATTATTTTTAAAAATACCCCATAAATATAAGTATATATAAGAAAACTATTTTAAATAATAAAATTTTGAATTTTGTAACAACTATAATAAAATATCATAATATATCACTGAGAGGATAGATTGATATTTTTCTATATTTTTATTTATTTTACTATATTTGAAAATATTCATATTCTAAATATCTAAATTACAACATTCTAAATTTCAAACACAAAATTTGTACGTATACCTTGGATCTTAGAAAAAGAAAAGTGTTTTTGAAAAAAAATATTTTATTTAAATTATTTTTTATAATTTTATTTTTTTAAATACTGTTAGAAAGCAAATCCTAATTGGAAGAAATATTAAATTATTTTGAAAATAATAAATTTAAAAAAGAAAAAAGAAAAAAGAGTTAGACAAAAAATTGAAAACAGACGTAAAGTTAAAGTGTATATTAAATGTGTAGTCCCAAATGTTTTGTTGAAAAAGTAATGGACCATATGGAATATTTAACTTTAATTTTCATTTTCTTCTGAAATTTATTCTTGGCATCAACAGATATCCACCATCCACGTGTAATCTTATCTTTTACCTTTTCAAAGGTTCACCTTTGACCACGTACCTTAAATATGTAACGTCATACCGCCACAAACACACCCTCAACTCAATACTCACATATTGCCACAAACACACCCTTCTTTTTTCATCCCAATTATTACATTATTATTACTCAATTTAAATATATAATAGAAGTTTAGTGGAGGACCTCCTTTATCTCTTCTTTCTCATAAATTAAAAAAAAAAAAAAAAACATTTTCCTTTCTCTTCCAATAAGATTTTAAAATAATATTAAAAACAATGGGATGTTTGAATTTTGGTTTGGAGGTTTTTTGAATTTTCATTCATAAAATAAAATAGGTCAAAAGAAAAGATTGGATACACCACATTATATTCCTTTTAAATCAAACACCAACCATAGTAAAACAATTACATCAAGTTAAGAATATGTCCCCCTTGTTGCTAGACTTTTCGACTCTGATCATCATACAACACATGGGATTTTATTATTATTTTTTTTTTTATAAAAAAAAGATAAGATAAATATTAAAAAGACACATACAACCTACCTACCAAATTTAAGAAATAATAATTAAAATTATATAATTGAACCATAAATGTAAAGGGTAGATTAGAAGTAATTTTAAAGTGGAGGAAGCAATAGCAATATGGGATGGAGAAGAAGTGGTAATGTAAAGGCACGTGCGAGGAGAAGTAGGAGGCAGTTATTGGAGGTCCCAACTAGAGCACTAAAAATCGTGCTACCCACATGCCTTCTTTTTCTCTCCCTATAATAACCCCCCTTTACTCTCCCTCAATCCTTCTTATCTTCTACTTTCATCTCCTTTCCCCCCTTTCTCTTCTTTCATCTTATGGCCGACTCCCACCGACGAACCTCCCCCGCCGCTACCCCAAGCCGTCTTCAACGCCGCGCTCCGGCATCCCTCCAAATCAATCGCTCCGATTGGAAGGTCGCCATCCCTCTCTTGTCCCCCCTCGTCTCTCCTTCTTCCTCTCCCAAAGATATCCAGAATTGGACCCCCGATTCAAGACAACCCTCCTCAACTACTTCTTCTTCTCATCATCATCATCATCATCATCATCATCATCATAAAGAATCGGAGGCGGAGAAGGCGCCGGTGTTCAAGAAATGGCAGCATCCGGCGGCTCCATTTCATTACGATTCCGGTGCTAGGGCTCCCAGATTTGTACCCGTTTAGATTTTTTGTTTTATTAAAGAAAATAAAATGTCTTGAATTTGTAGTCTGTAGATCTAAGGGTCTGATTTTGAGGAGCTTATTGACCGCAACTTATGGTAAACCACACTCGAATATTTGTACATTGGTTTTCTTGTTATTTATTAATTGGTCACATCACTCATTACTCATTACTCATTACAGTGCTTAACGTTTTGATTGAAACTCACTTTTATTAATCAATCATTTACGAGTCGTACTACCCACGCATTTTATTTTCCACTAATATAATTTTTATTTCTCTTAGATCCATTAATTTACAAATTCTATAACCATTATCTTTCCAAATTCACACATTTCTTCATTTTTAAAATTAAATAGAATAGAATATGAAACTTTATTATATTATATAAATACTTTCAACCATTCATTTATCATTTACGATGCTAATTGAATTATCCTCTATCAAAGTTGAAGTATGAATTGGTATTATTTGTGTTATTTAATTTAAAAGAGAAAGGAAGGCAAAACCACAATGGTATTTTAGTTTATCCAATACTTGTTCTTACCTAATATTTACTCTTTATTTTATGCACTCATCATCCATCTACCTTCTACCTGGTGGATTACTTTTAATACAATTATGGGAAATATCCAAATTTTCAATTTTATCTCTAATAAAAATATTAATTTATTGTGTTCTCCATTTTTAATTTTTATATTTTCTTTTAAAAAATCATTATAAGTATTATAAGTATTAAAATATTTAATTAATGTATTCTTAAATATGTGCTGCTTATTTACGTGGGATCTTTTATTTTCTCTATTTAATCTCTTTACTATTCTAATATTTTAGACATAATATCAAATACAAAATCTCCTTTTAAAAAAATCAAATCAAAATTTAAATTAAAAAGGAATGCAATTTTTAAAAGTTTGTTTTAATATAAGGTGAAACCATAAATGAATGGGTCACAATTTTGAAAATGTACTTTTTCAAATTTGTTTCAATTTTTATATTTGAAAATTTTTCAATAATTTTTTTTTATCAACATCTTAAGTGTTCATCTCTATTATGCAAAACTATTAATTAGTTTATTATGCAAAACTATTAATTAGTTTGAACAGTTTACTTAACCCACTGGATTTATTGCTATGTTGACTAAATTATTAAAATTTAATAAAGTTGGCCAAAGCAATGGTATTGACATTATAAGTAACTTAATGGAGTTTTTTAACATAGAGAAAAATAAAATTGTAATTACTTTGTTTTTTTTTTTTTACTATGGTTCACTTCCTTTCGCCGTCTCATACCGCATCTACTTCAAGCTGATGCATACCAACCTTTCTCCTAAAGCCTTAGGAATCTCTCCCAAAGGCTACACCATGCTTATGGAAGTTAATCTCGAAAAATCTTCCATAACCATTCCCAAGACCCTCCAGTGGGCAGATCTGACAAAAGATCCCATCTGGAAGCTTCAAGGAGAATCAGCCCCAGTCAGCAGATGCAGCACCGAGGCGTCAATCACCGAGTTTCCCGATGGAAACGTCGAAGTTCAATTCAGCACTGAACCTTCATACCCAAGGATCAGTGAAATCATGAGCAGCCGACCCAGCACTTCATCCGTTGCAAGGTCAGAAGCCTCTCTCCCTGATCATCTGAAGAGATCAGAGTCAATCAGAGCATCGGTAGATTTCTCACAAACAATCCCCGATGTTCGTTACGAAGGATCACTTTCTCCTACCCAGTCTGATATGGAAAGGAGAACCGAGCCGGTCTACAATCAGATCAACGTCATCAAAGCTCATCCAGATGACATTGCTCGTTTCAAAGAGCATTACAGCAAGTACATCGACATGTGGCTTGCTGCTCCAGAAAAGGGAAGGAAACCTATTCTGGGAATGTCGACCTTCATCGAAAAGATGAAGCACAACGAGCGAATCAAGAACGAAGCGCTCGTCAAGCAGTTCAAATCAAAGGGATTCATTGCTGTCATCAAAGGTCACGAAGTCTACGTGACCGCCAAGGGAAAAGAAGTAGCTTCCAACTATCCTCCTGAAGAAGAAGCCTACTTCTCTCATCCGGTAGTCCCTGCCATCAAGATGGTCTCATCCCCCTACAAGACCATCGATGAAGACAAGGTGCAAAAAGTTGGAGTTCGTGAGATCAAGAACATCCAACATCAGCTCAACTACACCAACAAGGTGCTTTCTACAGTGTCCAAGGCCGTAGAAAGAATAGAGAGTCCGGTTCCTCAGACGAAGATCAAGAACCCAGAGATTCCTCAAGCTGATCCCACTCGACCGATATTCCAGCCTAACAGCTTCAACATCGGTAAGCTCAAAACCGACGAGTCAGACTTCTTGGCCGAAATCGACAAGCGTCTTGCAGCTCTCGCCATCAACAAAGAAGCAAAGACCTCAACAAGCAAGGTTGAGAATCAGAAAGGAATCAACGTGATCACCAAAGATTCCTCTCAGGCTTCTACTTCAAAAGTACTTCTAGTTGCTCAATGGGTGGACATGAAGAACCACTATCCTCAACCGTCACCACCAGATCTAGGATGGGATGACCTTCATCATGAGAAACATACCTACGACGGTATGTCTCTAGTCACTTGGAATATCGACGGATATTCTGAAGCTCAAATGATGAACACCTTTCAAGAGATGTTGTTAGCAGCCTCAGCCTACAGCGCAAGGAAGACAACTCTTGAAACTGCCCAGATTCTGATCTCAGGTTTCACCGGAAACCTAAGGAGCTGGTGGCACAATCAACTGACAGAGCAGGAAAGATTCCGCATCCTAACTGCTACCCGAACAGTTGTCAAGACAGAGAACGCCTCTGCCCCTATCCAAGTCGAAGAACAGGATATGGTCAACCAATTGGTCTATGCAATGACGAAGCAGTTCATTGGCAGCACCCAAATCCATTTCAATCTTGCAACGGAGTCTCTCCTCGGCCTACGTTGCTACAAGATGAGTCAATACAAGTGGTATAAAGACACTTTCTTAGCACGTCTTTATACTCTTACAACCTGCGGAGCCGACATCTGGAAGCAGAAGTTCGTCGAAGGACTACCGCATTACATTTCTCAAAAGTTCTACCAAACAGTGGCGACCAATTCAGTCATCAAACAAATCGACTGGCCTGAATTGACCTACGGAGACATCTCAGCCACAGTTCAATCGATATGCATTAATCTCTGCACAGAGAATAAGCATACCGCCAAGGTGATCAAGGACTCAGACTACAGGAAAGAGTTGGGCACCTTCTGCAAACAGTACGGTCTTGACAAAGGACCAAAGGAAGCAAAGAAGAAAAAGAAGAAGTCTTCCTCCAAGCGTCTCTTTAGCAGAAGCAAGGCTAAAGATCATGAGTTTCCTCGTAAGAAGAGGAAATACTACCAGAGGTTCAGAAGCAAACATCATTATGCTTCTAAGTCCAACGTTTGTTTCAAGTGCGGCAAGAAAGGGCACTTCTCCAACCGTTGCCCACTGAAGGACAAGATCAATGCCCTGACCATGGACGAAGAAACCAGACAGTCTCTTCTCTACGCCATCAGGTCAGATGACGAAACCTCTTCTCAAACCGAGTCTTCTTCAGACGAAGATGGTATCAACGCCCTCCTTGATGAAGGATCTTCAAGCGAAGATGCCTTCTATTCTCAAAGCGACTCAAGCGACGAAGACGGAGCGATTCCCTGCACAGGAAGGTGTGCTGGCAAGTGTTCCGGTCATATCAATGTCATCACTAAAGATCAAGAGCGCCTTTTTGATCTTATTGATGAAATTCCTGAAGAGTCTTCCAAGCAAGCCTGCCTCACCAAGCTTAGGCAGAGCCTTGAGGAACAAGGTCCTCAGAAGACAATTCAAAACCCGATCATCTATTCGTTTCAAGACATTCTGAATCGAATCAAAGGCGAGACGAAGAAACCCATCCAAATTGAAGACCTTAACCACGAGGTAAAGGTTATCAAATTGGAAGTTGCAGACAACCGACAACGTCTCAACCTTCTAGAAGAAGCCTTCCAGGCATTCCGAGAAGCCTCAAACCCAAGGGAAGCTCTGGGAGCCTCCTCCTCATCCAATCCTGAAAGACAGATTTCAGGAAATGCACTGATGATTGAAGAACCAGCTGAAGCAGGAGTCATCAACTACATCAGTAAGTCTCAATCTCAAAAGTGGATAACGAAGATAGTCTTCAAGGTAAAGGACTTTCTTCTCGAAGCTGTCGCTCTCGTTGACTCAGGAGCAGATCAAAATGTCATTCAAGAAGGCCTTGTTCCCTCAAGGTATTTTGAAAAGACAAAGGAGACCCTGAGTGGTGCCAACGGAGGACCGCTCAACATCCAGTTCAAGCTCTCCAAGGTACACATTTGCAAGGGCAATGTGTGTCTCATCAACACGTTCATTTTGGTGAAGAACCTTAATGAAGGGATCATCCTAGGAACGTCGTTCCTGACTCAGATATACCCTTTCCATGTCTCTGACAAGGGTATAGTTTCAAGGAAGTTCGCCCAGGACATTACTTTCGAATTTATCAATCCGATAATTCCTAAGTACATCAACAACGTTGAAGAACAAGTTCAACAGTTCATCAACCGCATCGCCAGGAAGGAAAAGCAGATCGAATTCCTTCAAGACGAGGTCAAATCCAGCAAGGTGGCTTCTCAGATCAACAAGCCATCTGTTCAAGTCAAAATCCGAAGCTTCCAACAGAAGCTTGAAAGGGATGTTTGTTCAAGTCTTCCAAATGCGTTTTGGAACAGGAAGAAGCATATGGTGACCCTACCATATGTTGACGACTTCAAGGAAGCCCAAATCCCTACCAAGGCTCGGCCCATTCAGATGAATAGGGATTTAGTCAAAGTCTGCTCCGAAGAAATAGCAGACCTCCTCAACAAAGGCCTCATCAGCCCGTCCAAAAGCCCATGGTCATGCGCGGCCTTTTACGTCAACAAACAGGCCGAACAAGAACGTGGAGTTCCAAGGCTTGTCATCAACTACAAGCCTCTCAACAAGGCCCTCAAGTGGATTAGGTACCCAATCCCTAATCGCCAAGATTTGCTGAAGCGGATTACTTTAGCAAAGGTCTTCTCAAAGTTCGATATGAAGTCTGGATTTTGGCAAATTCAGATTCATCCTTCCGACCGTTACAAGACGGCCTTCAATGTTCCATTTGGTCAGTACGAATGGAATGTCATGCCCTTCGGATTGAAGAATGCACCATCCGAGTTTCAAAGGATCATGAACGAGATCTTCAACCAGTATCAAGAATTCACGATCGTCTACATCGACGATGTCTTGGTATACTCCAGCTCAGTTGATCAACACTTCAAGCACCTGCAAGTGTTCCTCAATGTCATCAAATCCAATGGTCTTGTGGTATCCCAACCAAAGATCAAGTTGTTTCAAACAAGGATCAGATTTCTTGGCTACGACATAAACCAAGGAATCATCAAGCCCATTCAACGGTCTCTGGAATTCGTGGACAAATTTCCAGACGTGCTACAAGACAAAACGCAGCTACAGCGTTTTTTGGGGTGTGTCAACTACATCGGGGATTTCATCCGCAATCTCCGCTCAATCTGTCTGCCACTCTACGACAGACTAAAGAAGTCTCCAAAGCCGTGGACGGACGAGCACACTCGGGCGGTCCAATCAATCAATTCATTGGCCAAAAGCATCCCATGCTTATCCTTAGTAGATGATCAGGCCAATCTTATCTCCAAGCAGATCTTTGCCAGGTGGCAAGCGATCTTGTCGTGTTTCGACTTCAAAATTGTGCCTATAAAAGGCAGTGAGAATTCATTAGCTGATTATCTCTCAAGAGAACATCTCTTGACGAAAGCCTCCTCAGCCCTGAATCCTCTCCTTCAATCTCTCGATGCAGCCTCCTCTCGGCCGGCAACGGCCACCGCCGCGACCACCGCAGCAGCAGCAACAGAATAGTCCTCAAGGCTATTCTCTTCAATCAGTAGCTTACTCCTCAGGAACTACTCCTCCTTCTAAGGGAAATCAACCCTTAGGTCAATCATCTGCACCAGCTCCGATGAGTGCAGACAACTATGCTATGGACTTGCAGTTCGAGCAAGTTTCCAGACGCCGTCAAGGTTCCACTCCAAGGACTTTGACTATTCAAACAGACCCTTCTGGTCTTCCTCCTATTCCTTCAACCACGTTGCTACGCCCTACTGGTGTTTCAACCCCAAACAAGCGAGCTGCTTCTCCAGCCGCTTCTTCCTCAAGATCTCCAATTCCGAGGAATCCTTCCTCGTTCTCTCAAATAGTCAGGCCTAGGGTCTTCCAACCTAGACCTCCAATTCAAGGTTATTTCACAAAGACTACAATGGTGGACTTAACCATTGAAACAGAGTTCGATGGACCTTCTGTCCAAGAAGTCTGTAATCAAATATTTCCTCATGGCTTCTACTTCCTGCCAGAGGATCTGTCCAAATCCCGGACTTTCTATGAGTACATTTTAGTAGACTCTAAATCTGCTGAGATTACTCATGTTCCAGACCGAAATGATCCCTCAAGGATCATTTACTCCAAGCTGAGAATCTTCCGAGTTCTCACACCATCCTCTTGGAAACAGGGGATGTTCGTCGGAAGAAAGTTCTCCCGTCCTTTCAAACCTCCTTCTTACAACTACCGTGACTATACCAAGGCATGGTATTTCGTATTTTGGCTTCAACCCTTCAACCATTCTTGGTTCGTGACTTTTTGTAAGCAAGCTTACAAAATGCACTTCCCGAACTGGTTTCAAAACTGGTGGATGTATTTTGGACTTTCCGAGGAAATCTTCCCCGTTGAAGTTCAACGTTCATACCATCTGTTCCAACAAAGTATCTATTCGTCTCCCCTTTCCAAGACGTTTAGGTTCGCTTTGTATTTCCAAATACCCTGGATCTTTTGCTGGAATTTCCAGCTAGGACCCTCAGGGAACTTCAAAGCTCTTAGCAAATCGCTAAGAATCAAATGGTGGGAAAAGTTCGATTTCTCCCATCTCGACGTCAACAAGATGAAGGATTGGTTCAAGGCCAATGTTCATCTCCAAGACATGACGCGGCAAGAAGATGAAAGCTTCCTCCTTGCCAAGAACACCATCATGTCTTCCCTTGCCGGAGCCGGAACCGGAACTCAAGCCGATTTCAACTCCGTGGTCAATACAGTTGCTGAGCATCTTCTGGACACAGAAGACAACGAAGATGAAGCAGCCTCTCAATCTTCGGTCAACGATGACATCGACACCTTCGATCCTTACGAAGGTTACGACTTCAATGACCCGAATTTGGACACTCAACCGTATTAGTCCAAATTCTTCAAGTGTTTAATTTAGTTATTTCATATGTTTTTAGTTATTTTAGTTTTTATTATTGTAAATTTTATGTAAATTAATTTGTTTAATTTTCTTGCATTTATTTTGATAAGATCATTGTATTCCGATCTTATCGTTGCTTTCACAGTCTGCTAAATTTCTGGATTCCAATGAAGTTCATTTGAAAGAGAAGATCCCATGACGGAGATGGCATACTTCCGATGAGGATTCACCATCCTCTGGCGGCGAGAGTAGCTTAAAGGACTGACTCTGTGCATGAGAAGATTTCAAATATCTCAATAGGCTGAATTCATGTTCCTAGGGCGGGTGCCTATGGAGTGGCAGCAATGGCGGGGTAGCCGAGGTAAGTCCACTGACCAGCTAGGCCAATTAGTCCAAAAGAACATGAGGGATGCCTATACGATTGATATAAGGGGAATCAACAGTCCCAGCCAGTTCAGAAGATAGCCGGGTGACGTCGTACTCTTCTCCAACAAATGATCTAAAGGAAGAATCCAAGGTAGCAGACATATCCAAACTATTTTACCGCTTTCATTTAATTTCCGCTGTATTTTTGTATTTGTATTTACTGTTTTTGATAAGAACAAGTGGGGGTCCTGTCCCACCAATCTTATCTTTTTATTTATTACAAGCAAAGACTTTTCAGAAAACGCCAAACAGGGGTCATGTCCTGTCGGCCATTCTGAATAGTTTAATGTAATTATTGTTGGTTACACTGTGTAGACAATAATGGAATTAATAATTGGACCCCACGGTGCAATTATTGATTTGCATTATAGATAGCAGTGCATCCGACCTTCAATGGTATCAGAGCCTCAGTTGCTCATTTTACTTCTCTCTCTTCTCTCTCTCTCTATGGAGTAGTCTCCCTTCTGAATCCGGGGGTGGAAGGATGATGTTCTAAGTTCTTTTCTGGTAAGTAGTTCTTCTTTTAAAAAATCATTATAAGTATTATAAGTATTAAAATATTTAATTAATGTATTCTTAAATATGTGCTGCTTATTTACGTGGGATCTTTTATTTTCTCTATTTAATCTCTTTACTATTCTAATATTTTAGACATAATATCAAATACAAAATCTCCTTTTAAAAAAATCAAATCAAAATTTAAATTAAAAAGGAATGCAATTTTTAAAAGTTTGTTTTAATATAAGGTGAAACCATAAATGAATGGGTCACAATTTTGAAAATGTACTTTTTCAAATTTGTTTCAATTTTTATATTTGAAAATTTTTCAATAATTTTTTTTTATCAACATCTTAAGTGTTCATCTCTATTATGCAAAACTATTAATTAGTTTATTATGCAAAACTATTAATTAGTTTGAACAGTTTACTTAACCCACTGGATTTATTGCTATGTTGACTAAATTATTAAAATTTAATAAAGTTGGCCAAAGTAATGGTATTGACATTATAAGTAACTTAATGGAATTTTTTAACATAGAGAAAAATAAAATTGTAATTACTTTGTTTTTTTTTTTTTACTATGGGAAGTGAGTGGAAGGGAGATGGTAGAGTGAAGAATGAATGAGAGATGATTGGATGATATTTGTTATAACTTATACAAATGGTCTCTTCTTTATAAATAATTTTTTAATGTCCTAAGCTACACATCACATCATTTTAATATATGATTGTGACAAAACATGTTAAAATAGTATCCTATGCTACAATAGTATAAAAATAATTGTTAAAATACTTAATATAATTCTTTTTTTTTTATTTGCAAATTCTTTTCTACTATATTTCTAATATTTGGGTTTGATAGTTATAATTTATAGATTCTGAAATTTTGTTATATTTATAAATTTTTTGATAGTTTTGATAATGCATGAAATGAGATTTTTTTTTTGTCTTGAGACATCTTCACTAGGTGGACATTCCCTTAGCGTCCTTATCATTCCAGCTTCATTAATAATCAACAAAAAGCAAAAAAAAGTACAAGAAGGGCTAGAGATAAGCCTGATACAAGAGACCAAAAGAGCTAAACAAAAACTTGAATATTTAAAGCAATAGAATTTCCATTGTAGTTAACAAAGAGCTTGATCTAGTGGACCAAAAAGATGCGTGAGAGCACAAACATCATCCCAAATCTTACAAGTTTTTGGAAAGTTTTTCGCAAGAGATGAAAATGTGATCTAAGGTTTTCGATTTCTTTTTTCAAAGATAGCACCAATCTAGATTGAGGTACCAACTTGGAAGGCGCTTTTGAAGTTTATTAGAGGTGTTAATGCATTCATAAAGGAGAGTCAGGTGAAGAACTTATAACACTTCTTTGGAATGCTATACTTCCATAAATTTAGAAAAATGGAAGGGTTATTTCTGTCACCATCATTTTGTTCTTCAATTTGTAAGGCTCTTTGGACGATGGATGCAACGTTAAAATGCCAATCCGAATTCAGCTTCTATAAGGGGATATCAACTCCACTGTTAATGATCGGGGCAACAAGGAAAGATTGAGCTCATTTAGATGTTGAAAATCGAATCTTATGTATCTGTTATTTTTTTTATGTTGTTAAAATGTAGAAATGAGAGTAAATGATTAAGATCTATAGAAAAAAATGTTTTTCAAGAATACATTTTCTTTTTCCTTGACACTCAAATGTTGCAAGGTCAGACACGTTGTTTTATGAGATTAGTACTCGAGGTGTGCGTAAGCTAGCCCAAACATTCACGGATATAAAAAAAATATTTTATTTAAAATGAGTTCAAAATTTAAAGACTTATATGTTTGGTTATGTTAGATCTTTTTAGGAACACTTGCAAAAATGACAAAACAAGTTATAATAATTAAATCTATAGCACACATACTTTATTATTTACGAAAATGACAAAAAATAAAGCCTAGCCCACACATATAAGAACGTGAATTTGATTATTTTTGTTATATTTGCAAAATCATAAACCTTAAAGACATTTTTGCAAAATAGCTAAACTAATTTGCCACCCAATACAATTTTTCATCTTGGTATAGGTGTTTATATACATGAGTGCTTCTTTAAAATGAATTATTTTTCAATCTCATTATTTAAAAATGCATTTTGAAAAGTTACCAAGCACCTCAATTTTTTTTAAAATATATATTTGTTTTCAAATTTAAACACGTAATCCAAACACACCCTAAGTCAATGGTATTTTATATTTCTAATCAACTAAAAAAATGTCAATTTCTTCAATTAATTTTCACTTATTTGAAAATATATTAATACCTAATTAAAAAATTCTAAAGAAATGATAAGGCAAAATGATCAACTTAATTTATAGTAGAGACTCACATAAACTTTTTATAATTTTCTCTCAGATTTTAGGGAGTGAAATTTCTAAGCATTCTCTACGAAATTTCTAACTTGTTTTTCTTCTATTTATAAGTAACTCATGTACTTGGTGGAGAAACAAATTAATAACTGTGCTACAAGTTTTCAGTTACTAATCCACATAAACTCTGGTAGAGTAACTTCCTTTCTGGTTACATGATATTTGTTTCACACTAAGCTTTTAAGATAACTTTTATAATATGATTTCAAGTAGCTGGTAGATAATTAAAATAGGTTGATGAGATATGAAAGAATCTCACATTAAGAAAATAAAAAAGAATTCTACACTTCTCATAAGATAGATTGCTCTCAAACAAAAGAGAAGTTTAGGGTTTGCTTTATGTGTCCACAAAGTTTTTTATGTCAACAACGTCATTAAGATGCTCATGGCAAAAACCCTAATCAAACTTTTTTTTCTTCATTATTCTCAATGTGGAAAAACAAAATAGGGAGAGAGTTTTTAGAATTGAAAATGATGGAAGAGAGTTGGGAGAAATGAGTGAGATACACATCAATAAAAATATTTTTGAGAAAGGTTAAAGGAGAGAGAAACAACCAGCGTTGCAATACATATAAAACAAAAAATGAAAATGAGATTGACGAGTGTTTTAAGATTCCCAAATTTGAGGTGGGTTTCCCGTTTCCTTTCCATTCGTAGTTTTAGCAAACACAAACCATGAATATAAATTTGGTCGGTCTTGTAAATTTTATTTCTATTTCTTGGTTAATAAAAACGAATGTCGAGTTGAGAGTATATATATGCACTTGAGGCGTATCTTTTTGGGTATGCACATCGATCTATATATATGTGATGTAGTAAAACACATATCACAAATGAGACATAATCAAACTAATTAAGATATATATTCTTCATCTGTAGTTCACACATTGAAATCTTGATCTCTTGTTACACTATAAATATACATGCGTGTTATACGTATGCATGTATGGTCATTACTGCAAGTTGGGGGAATCCCTTTGAGAATATGCTACCTAATGAGTTTGAAAATATTAATGAAATCATTTAAATCATTTTTCTTATTTTCTATTTAGAGTGTCACAATCTCTCTCTTTCTTTAAGCATATATGTAGAATATTTGTTTGTGGTTTTAATTTCAAATTAATTGAAAAAGGAAAATATGTAGACATATTAGTAAGATATGTTTGTTGAATTTTGCTATCCGATGTTGATATGGTTTGAATGGTCAATATTCAAAATACGGATAAACAAAATAAAACAAAATGGGTGGGCTATAATACAAAGAACATTTTCAAAAAAGCATTCCATCCATAAATTATTTAACTATAATTATTATTCTCTCAATAATCCCTCTCAAACCCTAATTGAGAGATATTTTTAATCATATTTAAAACTGTAGAATAATATTCTTATATATATAATCTTTTTATTGCATATATCCTTTTATATATATATATATAAATCAATTGGGCCTCTTAATACATGGGCCAATTTGGCCGATGATTTAGTTTGGCCCATAACTTCTACAAAGAAACCCTCGTCATTAGGATGTAATGATAATGTAGCAATTGTATGAATAATAATTAAACATATTGCAATATTTTCAAAAATTGTTAATATAATAAATTCTATTATGTGATAGATTTACATGCAATATGGTTTATCACGTTTATCATTTTACTGTATTTGCAATTTTCTTAAAATATCTTTATATACTTAATTATTCTAAATCAAATTGTTATATTTGTAACTATTCTTAATTATTTTAATTTAAAGAACAAAAACTTCGTGAATCTAGTTACAAAAATTTGCACTCTTAGTTTTTTTTTGTTTGAATCGTACTTTTCTTCAGTTTCTAAAACTAATATCTACTAATTAATTAGTGATAAAAATGAATAGAGACAGAAGATGATTAATGTAGAATGAATTAAAATTGAAATGTATGACAAAGTAGTTATATAGGTGGAGGTTAAGGGAATGATTAAAAGAATACAAATTATGTAAGAGTATTATAATTGTGATAAAGATGAAGGGATTATTTGGAATTGAAAGAAAAACAAAAGAAAGAAAAGTGATAGATACGAAAGAGGAAAGATACAAACACAAAAATAACAAGGGGTGGCATCACCTAATAGCACCACTTGTAAAGTTATGTATATATATTCCACCAAATAAGAAACCACTAGTGGGGGAAGCAAATTGTTGGTCATATATTCTCCAAACACATATGCTCACTACAAACACACAACCTCTTGTTTCTTCAAATTCTATAACTAAAAAGCACTCAACATATCCACTATTTTCATTTTCCCTTATCTCTCTCTCATCCTTCAAGTTTAATAAATAATACCAAAAAATATCGATTTTATTTGCACTCCTAAATTTATTATATCTACAATCCATCCAATTTTTAAATAACCATTTCTTGTAATTTTTACCATAAGTTGAATTTAGGTTAATTTTGAGCTCACTAATTTTACCAAATGATCTTCTAAAACCTTTCTAAACAAAAAAATAATTTCATTTTCTTTATGGTTTTATCCATTCATACCAAATCACATGTTGTAATTCAATTATCACATAAGAGATGACTATTCTAACAATATTTGGAAACTATTTGATGAAATAATATTTTTTAGGACGGAAAATTAAAACAACTTAACAAGTTTAGAAGTCAAAATTGAAAGATTTTTTAACTTATGTATTTATTTTGGTAGAGACAATTTATAAGACGAAGAATCAAACCTCTAAAAGAAAAGAAAAGAAAATGTATAATCTTTCTATCTAAACCAAAACCAATCGCATCACTTGAATATTGTATGATATGCAATCAATTCAATCAAAAATAAATTATGAAACCAACGTTGTGTTTCTTTATAAAGTTTTAGAAATTTCATGTAATAAAATGATGTGTAAAGTTTTAGAAACTAAAATTAATTGGATTTTGCTGTTTGCGTAAAAATAATGACAAAAGATTGATATAAATATTACATTATTTTTAGTAGTTGAACCTAAACGTTTAATTATGATGAATTAGTTTAACCAAACCCCACCATAGATTTTGAGTTCTTTTATTATACCATCAAACAATAATAATCTATACATTTTGAAATGAATTGAATTGTGTTTTGTAAGGTAACGTTTTGTTTAAATTTTGTATTAGTTTAGTTCTTAGTACTTACATTTTAAGAAATACTTTATTTTAGGTCCATGAATATATTTTTTAATTTAGTTTATAAATTCTTGTTTCTAAACATCCAAATGTGTGTTATATAGGCACTCGACTTTAAAAAGCAAATGACCTTCATTAGGTACAAAAACGAAAAACATTTAGATGCATTTTAGGATAATACTCATCTTTGTGCATCTCACTAAATTGTTCAATCATAATTTGTCACGTGACAAATTATTCTTATTATTTTTATAAAATAATTTATTTTATTTTATTATGCTAGTGATAATAATGAGAGAGAGAATGTATAAAAATGGATGCATCTTAGAATACATCTAAATATTACCACACAAAATTGAAAGGTTAGCTTCAAAGACTATTTGAAAGATTTATTCACCCATCAAGCATAAAATTAAAAATGAATGACCCGTAAGTTTTACAAGTTCATAACCAATTATATACAACTTAAAGCTAAAATGAGTATAACTCAATTAACATACAAAATGTGCTAATTGGATCAAGAATAGTGAATTATTATTATAGTCTTATATTATTATAGTTGAGTTATAACAATTTTTGTGTGGGTGTAGATTGTTTTAATTTGAGTTATTGCAGTATGTGTTGTTGGTTTGTAAACTGGTTTAGTTTGATAAGAAGATAATAAAGACAGTAACAAATAATAAAAAATGATGAACGTTAAATAAAAAAAATTGTAACAAATAATAAATTCATTAGCAAATGAGAGTTTTATAAGGGAAATTGTCAAAAATAGTAAATTTGACAAAATATTTACAAGCTTTAGCAAAATTTCAGATTTTATCAATAACAAACGTTTGATAGCCAGTGATATGCTTCTATCAGTGGCATTGATACTCAATGATAGAAAGATATCACTGACTATTATTGATAGAATTAAAATTTTTTGCTATAACTTGTAAATATTTTAATTTATTTTGGTATTTTTAAAAACGTCCCTATATAATAGTGTTTATTGTAATTAGTATATATTTACTACACTAAGATGTGATAATTATTATAATCTTAGATAGTCTTTGTCCCAAACTATCCCTAAAATTTTTGTAATTCAAAATTTCCACTTCCATCATACTAAAAGAATATACCATTTAAATTTTTTCATAAATTAAAGGTGAGATTTAATTTTAGTAAGAAAGGATTAGAAACATAAACACATACCTTAAAAGCTTATAGACAAAAATGGATTGTAAATCCAATGAAAAGATCATAAAACTTCAACCAAAAGATCATACATTTAATTTGAAGCTTTATGAGTACATGTCATTTTGTGTTGAAGAACAATATATAGATATGATATCTAAACCCTACGGAGTAAATTAGGTTAGGGACAAAAATGACTATGAATATTATTGTATGATTAAGACATGAATTTGTTTGTGGAATTGAACAAACTTTAGACGAATCATTCATCTTTGAAGCAATTGAAATTTTTTATTCCTTGTCGTGTTAAAGTTGAACTTGTTTATGTTTTTAATTAGATTTTTGTTTTTTTTTTGGAAAAGATTAATGCTTTTATATTTGAAATATGAAATTTGTAATTAAAAATTCAATTGATTAGACCAAATGGCAAATCACAAACTTACAAGTGTATGATTGAGAATTTTATTTTCCATTTAATCTTGATTGTTTTTTTGATTAATATAGCAACAAATGGATAAGGATTTAACTAAAATTGTGTAAAGGCCAAAATATAAAAGCAAATGGCAAGTTTTATAATATAAGCTTCAAACATATATACAAGGACAAAATTGTACTTACCGATAATTCATACAATTCCACTTGATATTTCAGATTTTTATTCAATAATTGTTATTGGAGTACATTTTTTTATAGGTATTGGAATACACGTTATTACTACAAAATATCAAACCATAATAATGATGGATTTGAACTAAAGAATATAAATGAGATCTTGTGAGAATATAAGCAACAAAAATTGAGGAGATACATAACACGATTCATGTCAAAAGTAGCAACCTAGGATCAAGATGAGTCAAGCAAAAAAGAATGACTTGGGCCTCAACCTAGGGCGAGTATTACCAGTATGCCTAACTTAGAAGATTTCCAGTATGCCTAACTTAGAAGATCACCTGTATGCCCTACTAGGTAAAGGCCAAACAATTCATGTATCTTATACACTTTAGCCAAATGGCTAAAGTCAAAAGATAAACCTAAAGCAATGTTGTTCTAAAGTGACACTTGTAAAAGGCTAAATAAGTGAAATTAACTTAGAAACCCGAAGTAGAGGGTTTCTAGATCAATTACGTAAGCATATAATCACATCAAGATAGCTCTAATGAAAATAAGTTCATTTCAATATTTAAACTCTTTACTCGCTATTCATAAACACTTTCTGACATAAGAATTAGAATTTGTGTAACAAACACAATTTTTTTATATAATAAGACTATAGAGTTTTAGAAAGTATAATATGAGGGAGAAAATAAGGTATTCCAATTTTCATTTTGACTTAATAATATCATTTTTTAACCAACAATAATCATAATATTGGATTACAAAAAAAGAGGGACAGAAAAATTGAAAAGCTCAAGGGATGGAAAAAAGTGAGTGTTATTCCCTTAAAGAAAAAGTAAGTTGAGTTTGGTCCCTTTCCTCTTTCTCTAAAGGGAACATCAATTTCAATAATGATGCTTTCGTGCTTCCGAACTCCTTTTTTATTTTTTGCATTTAATTGCATGTTTCCAAACCCACTTTCACTATGGAAGAACTCACCCTATTCAAAATTAGGGTTTGTGGGATAAACAAACCAAACCAATGAATAGTACTATACAACCTCTCGTAAATTTTGTTGTAAAAAGGCGATTGTAATTAATTTGGTCTTTTTTTAACCTGACTATTTCATAATAATGACTACACAAGTGTGAGATTTTTCTTTCTTCTAATATGTAACTAATTTTCAAGATGGAGAAATGAAACCTCCTATTCAAAAAAATAAAAAAGAAGAAGAAGAAGAAGAACATGCAGTAAATTTACTTCGGTAATAAGTGTTTTGAGTTCGTCAAATCTACATTTGTCATATTTTTTCGATTATATAAAATTTACTCGTATAAGCTAGTAGATGTGATTCTTTTTATTAAAAGAATTAAAGATTATATTTGGTGATTTCTTTGTTTATAATAAGATTAACGCAGGTGATTAAAGAATAAAGGAGAATAATCATTATGAATATTGATTTGATTTCAGTTTTCCATGTAAAACATGAGAGATATATTTGAAAATATTATGCAACTTGAACTAGGTTCATTTGAGAAAAGTTTGGGATTCCCATTTCAAAGTTGATATAAGTAATATGTCAATTGAGTTATTTTGAATCAAATCTTTTACTACAGTAACGTTATGAACTAATAATTAAAATTCAAATTGAATAAGATGTTCAATGAAACTATTTTTCTAAAAAATATTGTTATTGTCAATGTATACTCAAATTAATTAGGAAAACCTAAACAACTTTTTAAACAAATAATTTTATTTTAACAAAATATTAAAAGAATAAAAAATGAACACGTACAATTCTAAAATGGAGTTTCTGACTTTGGTTTCAATTTATTTAATCTAATATATACTTTAATTCCATATGATATATAGTAGTGTGAGTGGCGAAAAAGATTTAATTATTTATTTTAGTTTATAGAATAATATAGATAACATTTTTTTAAAAAAAATATAATTGAAAAAGTGAAAGTGGGTTTGATGTTTATAAAAAGAAGAAAGGCAAAAGGAAAACAAAAAACCCCATGATATATGCTCTATTGTGAGTAGCAACATTGATTGATGATGATCACAAAACAAAAGGTTTGACCCACTTTCTTTTTGTCAGCATTTGGTTGCCATTTTGCTACCTAATGGTCATGTGGGTTTTCTTCTACTTCCAACCCCATCTCCATTTTTAATTCTTTTCTTTTTCCCCTTCAATTATAAATAAAATAATTAAACCATACCTAATCCCACTACACTTCTCCACTTTTCCTTCTTATTTATTTATTTATTTGGGTCCATGTAAATATGTATTTGGATGATTGGATATATACACATATATGTTGATAATGTAAATCCCAATCAAACTCTTCTCATGGTCTTTGAGAGATAGAGAATGGGTTATATCTTTCCAAATAATCCGACAGAGAAGAAGATGGGAAAAGACATATTAGATTTAAGCATTATATATATATATATAATCTTTCTCCTTGTTGGGTTCTAAATTAATTGATGAATGATTTCATTTTTGAGGGCTTTGTCAGTTTTTATATTTTATATTTTGTAGATGTGTGGCAATGGTAGGTTAACAAAAGGAAAACAAAAGTATAAAATATTAAAAAAAAGGAGAAAAAAAGAAAAGAAAACAAAAGAGAGAAAGTAGGAAGTGATGATAGATTGGCATGCTTAGGAGGGCACAGTGACATTATAATGAGGGGGGAGCAGGTGTACTTAAATCATACCCACCTTCCCAAACCCTAAAAAAGGCCTTCAAACCTAATATCTATATGAGGTCCTCTAGGTCAAAATATAATACTTTTTTTTGTTTTTTAAAAGTGGAAATTACTCACACACCATTGTGTTGAAATGAAACTTAGATTTCTCAAAATAAGTTTTTCTAAGTCCTTTATTGTTCTCATCACATTTCTTATATGTTTCTTTTTTTTTTTTTAGGTTACCTCATTCCTCTCTTTTTCTACTTTGTTCTCACAATCTTGTAGTCCTTTGGTCTTATTTCTTAGGGAGCAAGAGAGGAAAATGAAAATTAGAGCAACATGCAATAATAATATAGGACGTGATAGATGAGAAAAAAATTGAAAGTGATTGGAATTATAGAAAAAATGTAATACTTTTATGTTGATGCTAACAAAGTTTGTTATAAAACCTTATTTTAAAAAACTTTAGTCAAATTTTATTTTTGTTTGACACCGTTCTTTAAATAAGTTTATTGTCGAGATATTCTAAAATCAACTTTTAAAAGTTATTAATCTTTTAACAATTTGGGTTGTGGCTGAACACTAAAAGCAACCAAATTGAGTAGAAAATATCAACTTTTTTTTAGTGTTAGATTCAAAATTAATTAAAATGAATTCAACCGTTTATAGTATATATAATTCATATACTTCATGCATCATATACTAAATAAGTATCATATTCATATTCATGGAATATGATTTACTCTCAAGATGACGTTTAGTCGTAAAATGATTGATATATGAGACTCAAGAAAATATTGTGCTAAAAAAGTGTGGAGATCTTGTTGAAAATGTTCATTGAATTTATAAAGAATAAGTTAGTAGTGGATCAAGAAATCTCGACGATCTTCTCTATCTAATGAAAAATTGTCAGTTCGATTTTGGGATTAACAGCTTACCAAGCATTCAATGACTTTGGCATTTGAACATTAAGAAAATGAGTTAGTTAGCTAGTATCAAGTTGGATGAATCCAATGGTAGAGTCTCGTTGGCTTCCAACTTTATTTCACATCTTAGAGACTACTTGAAAGAGAATCTCTAGTGATTTTTAGGCATGAATATCTAAATAGGATGAATGGACTAGTGATGATTTGCTTCAAAACAAAACAATTAGGATTAGGCTCATCGAACAATAATTGGTATTATCCATATTAGAGTTCTTTGAAAAGAAACTAAGATGAAGATAGAGTCAAATCATTCATCATTGTAATAGATACCAAAATCATATTTTTCCTTTTTACTCTCCTATGGACCCTTGCTTGGGAGATAACCTAATTAGTAAAATTGAAAACAAATGGGATAGAATAAATTCAAACTCCCTTAAGGTTACTTTCTTTCATAAAAGATATATATAGAAAGCAATTGTGTAGTTAAATTAGTCCAAATGTGAATAGTGAACAAAATTATATACTTTGAAAGAAAAGTATTCCAATATAATTTTATTGACTTTGTGTGTGTGTGTGTGTTAGGCATTTATCATTGTCAAATTTCCAGCTTCTTTGGATATGTCAGACAACAAATTGAAAAAATTGGCTATGTAATCAATATGTATTTATGTAAATTTGTTGCAATTAAATTCTCACCAACTATACACCCTTCTCAACAAAAAAAATAAATAAAAATAAAAATCATACAAATTGAAATTATACCAATCTCTTTCTCCCTTTATTATACATATAAGGATTAAAAAAAATATAATAAATATTTTAAAATATAATAAGATGAACTAAAATATTTATAAAATACAATAAAATTTTAAATTTTATAAACACTGAGTGTTTATCGTGGATCCATTCTAAAATTTCATAAATATTTCAACAGTTTTGTCATTTACAATAATTTTTGAACCATGATTTATACATTTAGTTTATCAATTTTTAAAATTATTTAATAAATTTTGAATTTTTTATTTAATTATATTTTATGCTAAACTTTCAATTATGTATTTATGTAAATTTTATAAAAGAAATCTTTAAAAATGACCTATGAGACATTAAATTGAAAATTCAACCTCCATCGAATATAAGGTTGCTTGGTCCACAAACTTGACTTTAGTGTAAACAATTCGACTAATATATTAGTAAGTGTAACACATTTATTAAATAACTAAACATTCCTATTTTTGTCTATAACTTTCACATATTTCAATTAAAACCAATTATCATAAACTCAATTTTATACCTCTACACCTTAAATACAATTTATTAATTTTAACATATTTTTTCTAACTCTTATTGACTCAACTCGTGCACCAAACGTTTTCTTCAAGACTTATCAATAAGTTTAAGAACCTAAAGACTTGTCGAACATTTTTTTTAAAATTCAAATAAAATAAAAGGTTAGTTTTTATAAATATAACAAAACATTAAAACATTTACCGTTCATAATAACAAAACCAAAAAGCCCACGAAGCTTGGTAGAAATTTTTCATATACTCCAATTTTGTCATTGATATTGCGGATAATTCGTCATTTCTCTCTCTCTCTCTTTCTTCTTCTTATTTGCGATTTATTCATCTTCTCTTACTGATTTCTCTTTAGCTCCTCTTCAAGATTTTCTTTCTTATATTTTTATTCATCTTCTTTTTCTTTCTTTCTCTCTTTCTTTCTTATAGTTCATCTCCCAGAATATTAAGATCGTTTAAAAATCTATTTGATATGACCTAAACAATCGTTTATCTAGTCAGCATGATCGTTTAGCAATGTCAACATGATATGTTTAGATTTGAAGCGTTTTCTATTGATAAAAAGAACTACACGATCGCATATCATAATCATTTAGAAAAAGAATTACACGAAGTATTTTTCCCATCGTTAAGTGTTAAGAAGAACTACACGATTGCGTATAATTTCCTACACTATTGTGTATTATGATCATTTAGAAGAAGAATTACACATGCGTTGGTGGCTGATGTTGATACTACCTACATGATCGTGTATCATTTTTTACATGATCGCATGTTGATTGAGGTATATTTGGTATTTTTCATTGTGGCCATGTAGACTTTTTCTATTTTGAAAATTGTTTTCTACAATGTAAATATTTTGTCAGTTTGTTATAAGTTTTAAAAAAACCCCTAAAATAAAGAGAAAGCTTAAAAGTTTAAGAACTTATTTCATCAATTTTTTTTAAAAGTCAAGGTGGGTTTGATGAATTAGAACTTTAGAAAGAATTTTGTATTAAAAAGAGTATAAAAGGTTGAAATGTGAGGAATAGTTGAACCAAATCAATCACTTTCCCATTGTTAATTGCTCATTAATCTAAGTCATAAAGACACACTGTTCAAAAAAGAAAAAAGTTGACATCTTTACACAAACAATCATCCAAATTATTATGGTTTGATTTTTTAAAGTTGACCCCTCTCCATAAAATTAACAACCAAATTGAAATTTTCAATAAACTTTGATAAACTGATGAAATAAGAATAAGATAAATGTTTAATTTATCATCAAATTGATATTCCAATTTGAAAAAAAATCATTATTTTTTCCCTTTTCCAATCTGCAAATTGGAAAAAAAAATTCAAAAAAGAAGTCAAAAGTATGTACCGAATCGGTAGAATTTACAACAAATACATTACTGTTCCACCATTTTTGACCTTCAAAATTAGTCACAGAGAGCGTCTTTTTCCCTCCAATCTCTCTCCCTCTCTTCTGAGTTTTTCGCTTTCTCAATGAAGTGCTCGGCGCCGTTCTTCGAACTCAGAATTCTCTCTCAGTAATCATCTCATACTCTTCACTAATGCAACCCCACGAACTATTTTCCACTTCCCAACTGTTTGATTACGCCCAATCTTCAACAAATGTAATGGGGTTGCTCTAATTTCTTCTTCTTCAGATCTGCAGGTCACTTGGGTTGAGCTTAATTTCCTTGACCTTTCGAAGATTACTCTCAGAGGGTGAATTTCTTCTGGGTTTTTCATTGATTCCCAGATCTGTTTCTGTTCGAATTGAAGAGGAGCAATGGTTGCAGAGCCTTGGATTGTGAAAATGGGGAACCAGGTTAGTGCTAATCTCAAACACGCCCTCCTTGAACCTTCTAAGAACAAGAACTCTAGAAAACCAGAAATCGGTGGCAATAATAAGCAAAAAATCGGTATTCTCTCTTTTGAAGTTGCTAATGTAATGTCCAAAACGATTTACCTTCATAAATCCTTGTCTCATTCTGCCATTTCGAAGCTCAAGAACGAGATCTTGAGCTCCGATGGAGTTAAAAACCTTGTCTCCTCTGATGAGGTTCATCTTCTTGAGCTTGTGGTTGCTGAGAAGATTGAGGATTTAAATAGAGTGGCTAATGTGGTTTCTAGGCTTGGGAAGAAGTGTTCTCAACCTGCGCTTCAGGGGTTTCAACATGTGTATTTGGATATCATTAATGGAGTTATAAATGTGAAGGAATTGGGTTTTTTAGTGAAGGATATGGAGGGAATGATGAGAAAAATGGAGAGGTATGTGAATGCTACGGCAAATTTGTACACTGAAATGGAGGTTTTGAATGAATTGGAACAAGCTGCAAAGAAGTTTCAGAACAATCAGCATGAAGAGAGCAGAAAGGCTTACGAACAGAAACTTATATGGCAGAAACAAGATGTGGGGCATCTCAAGGATATTTCTCTTTGGAACCAAACGTATGATAAGGTTGTTGAACTGCTGGCGAGAACTGTTTGTACAGTTTATGCGAGGATTCATTTAGTATTTGGGGACACTTTTCTGAAAAAGGATGTGAATGAGAATGGCTCGAGTAATGATGTGAATCATCATGTTCAGATTGGTGCAGAGTCGGTGCAGTCAAAACGTCTGTCTGTCGAGAGAGGCATTGGACCAAGACGAGGGTCGAGTTTTAAGTCCCAAATTAGCTCAAGGAGAGGAGAGATTCCATTGTTTACACCTGAAGACTTCAATTTCCCTTGTGGAACAAATCCCGGGAGGCTTCTCATGGATTGCCTTAGTTTAAGTAGTTCAGTTTCTAAGTTGGATGATGAGGATGAGGACAGTTATGTTGACCATGATGATCGAAGCTGCCAAATCTCCGGTCGTAGCATTAGAAACAGTGGCTCCAGCCAATTCAGTTCGTTCAGTCAGGTGCAGTTCTCTGTTCCATTTGGGGTGGATCAAAGACAAGCAAAAAGTGTGATGTCTAACAGTGGTGGAAACGTCGGCTTCAAGAGCAGGTTATCTGTCTATGCACCAGTTTCAACCATTGGAGGCTCTGCACTTGCTTTGCATTATGCAAATATCATCATTGTCATAGAAAAGTTACTTCGTTATCCTCATTTAGTTGGCGAAGAAGCTCGAGACGATTTGTATCAGATGCTACCAACAAGTTTAAGATCATCCCTGAAAACACATTTGAAGTCTTATGTCAAGAACCTGGCCATATATGATGCTCCTCTTGCCCATGATTGGAAAGAGACTCTCGATGGGATCTTGAGCTGGCTCGCTCCATTGGCACACAACATGATTAGATGGCAAAGTGAGCGTAATTTCGAACAACATCAGATTGTGACTCGGACAAATGTATTGCTGATCCAAACTCTGTATTTTGCTGATCGAAAGAAGACAGAGGAAGCCATCTGTGAGCTTCTTGTTGGGTTGAATTATATTTGCCGCTACGAGCATCAGCAAAATGCATTGCTGGATTGTGCAAGTAGTTTCGACTTTGAAGATTGTATGGAGTGGCAGTTGCAATGTAAAGATTCGTATCTTACTTGAAGACGATGGTACAGCCTTCAGGCGTAGACGTTTTCTTTCTTTTATTACACAGTGCATTTAGAGGAATGATAGTTCAATAGAATTGTGAATACTGAGCAGCTTTACCACACTGAAAGACATGATTGATGAGGACTTCAGTTCGTCACTGTTTGCTGTTGAGAGGTATGAATGTTCAATCCAAATTACTCAATTGCATCCTTAACCAAATGAAACATATCCTACCTCTGGAATCTCTATATACTTTGTTGGATTGAGTACTTTAGTTTCAAAACATTGTGATTTTTCATCTTTCTTCTTGACATACATCCGGTCGTCCATGTTGTTTAAAGCTTGTCACAGGTTATATATTAGCAACTTATGGCTGGTCGTTGATATATTTATGCATGCTCATTTCCTCCATGGAGAACCCGATCTCCGTAGGGAATCCCCACCCCAATATCTTCAAGATTGAGAATAAATGAGGGGTGGGGTAGGGATGAGGAAGCTATCGCCACCCACCAGCCTGTTCCATGGACATGCCTTGATATATCTGATGTCTTGTTGATCACTTCCAAATTCAAACACATAGCCATTGCATTTCATAGTTATAAGCAATGTAGCAAAAACATCAGTTCATCTTGCTGTTATTCCAGTCTACAAACTGTCTATATGTTGCACTTCCATGTCTGTTACATTGATTATTGTTCGTGGGACTGTTTTTTGTTTGGTCATGAACTTATAGAAACTTGAGTATCTGTTGAAAAGCTACAGCTTTTTGCTTTTCAGGTGGAAAATTTCTGTTTTTCTCCATTAAGTAACGAGGCTGAATCTTTCAAATGAAGATGGGAAAAGGGAATTTGGTGCTCAAAACTCCTGATCCCCAACTCCAGCATTCTTGCTTATACATCATACAGTTAGTAGCTATTTCTCCCCAACTCTGCCCCATCCCACGATTTGTTTTTCGTTTTCTGGTGGTTGTAATTTAAATATAAAACAGTAGCTTGATGTATTTAAATCACAACCATGTCAACATCATGCCAAATCAAATGGATGAAATGAAATATACTTCTTACAGGACATTGTTGTACTATATTATCTACTGAAATATCTTGTTAGTTCATGTTAGAGGTAATAAATCTATTTACATTCAGCATGTTTATATATTCAATCAGATTTCATTTTTTTTTTTTTTTTTTTTGTTTTAGCAGAGAAGGATGTTTTGTGAATGAAGAGTAAGGAAATAAAAAATGGTCCAAAGTTTCCTTAAAGTTGGAAGTAATGAATGTGGTGGCTTCACAGATCTGTGCAGCCATAATGGGATGGTTAGGTTATGAAGTTGCATTCATTGTGGCCTTAAATATCATTTGCCCATGTAGTTGGGTGCTCATAATGTGTTGCCATGTGCAACTTTAATTCATCAAATATGTTGTCACATTACAAATTTGTCTTCAATACCACACTATAACAAGAAGAAAAAAAAAATCTATTCCATTTCATGTAGATCTAGTTAGGAGATCTCTTTTGTTTTTCGTCAAAAGCTTATTTATGTTTTTATTTGTAAAGATTTAGATTGTATTTGGAATACATTCTTAAGTGTTTAGTTTAAACAATTAAAGTGTTTGGTAACCACTCTAAATAGCTTTTTGAAGTGTATTTTAAACAATTTTTATCAAATGAGTTTTAATCAAAAGAGAGTAGTTTTTTTTATAAATATTTTTTCTTAAATCAATCAAAACAGGCATCTTAATCTCCATGGGAGTGTAACCATTCAATGGATAATTATAATTAACAGCAATTTTAGAAATAATAATTAAGTATGATCAAATAATTACCAAATGAATCATTAATGCTCTCTATATAAATAGATAGTAGTAAATCTTGGTGGGTCGATCATAGTATATTTTATAAACTTAAAAATAAGTGTCCATTATTAATCGTAATAAATGCATGTTGGGCCAGTTCATAGATTGGGCTACATCTCACATTGAGCCCATAAAAAAAAGGGCTAAAATGGGTAAGTCAGATATAAAGGCATAGCTATTTAGTGGTCATATTTGACCAAAGGGAACAGAGTTGTGTTGGTTAATAATGGTTTGTTTGAAATACAAATCCACATATTATATCCTTTTATTTGCAGACTACAAAATTAAAGAAAAGTTAAGTTTGATTGGATGAATATCCAAATGTATTAATGAAAGCCTCAGTTTTTGTAATCGTAATTATTGCACGCAAAATTAACTAACAATGGTTGGGTTAAGAAGTAGTACAACTCTTTTCTTCAATTTTAATATATCATTTTTGTTTTCATCCCATTTTGATATTTTATTCTTTTTCAATTTAACTATTTTGCTTTCTGAATTTTTATGTTAACTTTATTTTGGTCTCAAATTTATAGTCTTTACTATCAAATCAGACGGTTTTTTTTTTTTTTAATATAAGCCAAATATTTAAATAATTTTGAAAATGGAAAAAGCCCACAAATCCACAATAAAAAATATTTGCTTGCACCATTAATTTGTCACTAGCCTAATTTATTACCTTGTTTGGTACACAATTGTTTATATTTGTCTGTGTGTTGAGCTCCAACAAATTTTTTTTCTAACATCTTTTATATTTGATACACGATTTTGAACCAAATAATACAAGATTTATTAATTAAAAAAATATAAAATAAAAATGGCAGAAAAAGAAAAAAAAGATGATGAAAAGGAAGGATAAACATGAAATATTTAAAAAATAATAGTTGAACTTTTTTATTTGGTTACACGATTTTAAATATTTTTTCGATTTGTTATATTTATAAAAATTTAGTTAATTTTAGTGTTTACACAATTATTTTAAATGATATATTAGAGATAAATATATTGGACAAAATAAATTTAAGTTTAAAAGAAATATTAGCATAAAAAGCTTTAACAAGTTTAAGGACTATTTGATAAATGTTTTGAAACTTGGAAACTAAAATAAAACAAACTTTACCTATATTTTTTTTCCTTCAAGAAATGGGTTCACTATTTTAGGTGTTTTAATAAGTTCATTAGTCTTGTTTGAAGGATTAATAAATAACACCTTTTTAAAATAGTATACATATATTAAAGGAAAATAACACTTTATATTCCATACGTTATATTCATTATTATATCTTATATAATTAAATTCCTTAATTAATTTCAAGTATACAAATTAGTCTAAAATTAGTTTGGTTCTCATTAATCTTTATTGAATTAATGAAGGGATGATTAGAGAACTGATAAACCTATAGATTGAAGCTCTAATAATACTTTACTCATTTTCTAGTTAAACTCAAATTAATTCGCTCATTAGTTATTGATTAGTATTTCACAAAAATCGACAGTTGTACTCTTCGTTATATATATATTTTAGTGTTCATTGATATAACCCATCAATGGTGCATTGGCCTTTCACAAATTTCTTATAAGTATATTTGGGCCAAATTTACCGTTTTTCCCTATAGTTACATAAAACTCCTTTAAGTATTGTTGATCCATCTAATGAACAATAAGTTATAGTCACTACAAGAAAAGAGGTATCTCTCGGCGCACAAAATCGTTGGAAAATAAATGAAAAAGCGTTGGGAAAGGATCTTCCGACACATAAATGCTCGTTGGGATCAGAGTCAGGCGAAATATATCGGAGTGGATCTCCCGATATACAAGATTACGACGTCGGAAAATGAGTGTAGGATATCTCGACGCTTAATCTTGTGCATCGGGAGTTACTATATTTTTTTTAAAAAAATACCTTCCTTTATTAAATGGAAGGTATTATGTATCCCGGAAGAGCCTTACCAAAAAAAAAAAAAAAAAAGAAAAAGAAAAAAATTCGAAATCAATATTACTTTCATAAAATTCATTTAAAGTTAAAAATTGCAAGAAGTCTTTCCATTTTTACCCTGTAAGCTGAAGCGTAATAGAACAAAACATGAACGAAAATGCAAATTCATTATAAAATCATAAAATAAAGAACAAACAATACAAAGTTAAATGAAAAACAAACAAACAAATAAATCTACTCACCTGGTTAAGCCATCGCGATTTGCCATAATCTGTGACCACTACGACATCCCTAACGATAGCATGCGGTGTCCTCTTTCCATTCTTCTCGGATTTGTGAAGAAAGAGAGATGAAAAGATGAAAAACAAGGATAAAAAGGGGAAGGAGAAGGAAGAAGAGAAGAAAATAAGGAGGAGATGGAGATGGAGATGGAGATGGAAGAAGAGAAGAAAAGAAGAAAAGAAGAGAAAAAAGGAGAAGGGAGAGAGACGTTTGAGGAAAACATAGAAGAAAAGAAAGAAGTGAGAGAGAATATTTGACGGAATTAAAATTTTAAAGGCTAATTTCCGACGCAGCTAAAATTTGAGATTGGAGTTATATCCAACTACTGCCGACGCTTTAATAAAGCGTCGATAGTTCTCTTCTATCTCCCGACGCATTAAGTAATGCATCGAGAGTTCTCTCACATATGCCCTCTTCAAATGGGTGCGTCGGGAGATGCCTCATCTTCCAACGCAATCTTTCCCACTTTGTAAATCGATGTTGAGAGATCCATATTTTTACACCATATATTAAATATTGAAGATTTAAATGTTATTTGAGTTTTAAACAGGAAAATTTTCATGAATATAACAAAACACCATAATATTTACGGTCCGTTAACAAAATAAAAAGGCCCATGAAGTCACCCATTTTTTTAAATATTTCAGTTTTGTCATTCATTTCCATCTTCTTTCTTCTACAATTTTTCTTTTCCTTTCCTTTGTCTTTTTCTCATTTTTGCAATTTCTCTTTTATTTTTTTTCAAATGGTTATTTGGTTTAAGACCGTGTACCAAATATAAAAGATCTATTTTTCTTTTAATTTTTTTCAAACTGTTATTTGGTTGTTCAAGACCGTTTACCAAATATAAAAGATTTAAAAAAAATTGTTGAAATTTGAGTAGCTAAATCTAAACGATCGTATACAAAAGAATTTTAAAACATCGTTTAGATTTGGGTAACCAAATCTAGACGATCGTGTACCAAATTAAGACGATCGTATATCAAATTAGACGATCGTGTATCAAATATAAACGATCGTGTATCAAACAATAGCCAAATCTAAACGATCGTGTACCAAAGATCTTAAAAAAATCGTAAACGATCATGTATTAAAAATAACTAAATCTAAACGATCGGGTAGCAAGAAATCTTGAAGAAAAAAGTTTAGATTTAGATAGCCAAATATAAACGATTTTGTTACAAGATCGTGTAGAAAATATATTATGTACGCGAATGCCAAATTAATCCCGTGTTGATGAAAGACATTTTTGATGTTTTTCACTGTGGGTTTGTCTTTTTTTCTCGTTTTTATTCTGTGTTATATTTTTTTAGAAAACTGTTTTTAAGTATATAAAATAATTAATGTATCAATTTTATACATGACAACAAAAATTAAACTAGGTAAGAGTTTGAATTGAATTTTGTATTATTTCATTGATTAATTACTATTTTATCACTTATTTCTCAAAAAAAGAAAAAAGAATATATCACTTTACGTTGATCAAACTTAATTTAATTAAATAAAGAATGAAAGTTTAATTGAAAAAATGGTATCAAATGAAATATATTAACTCTAAATAATATATTTATATAATTAAAAATAATAGTAATAATGAATAGTTATGAATTAATTAGATGATATGAAACAAAAAACTAAGCTTGAGGAATGAGGATTGTCTCACTCTCACCAAAATAATTGTTCAACGCAAAATTGGAGTCAAAATATGTTTAAAACCTATCACACTTGTAAATCAAACTTCCGGTTGCCGTACACTATTTTGTGTATAAATAACCTCATTTTTTCTTTCCCAATTAATACTTTTTTCATTATTAATTATAATTATTTTCTCTCTCCCTCCCTCAATTTTTGTCAATTTGTTTTCACTTTTTCTCAATGTTTTAAATTTTGCATTTTATGTTCACAATTATCTGAAAAATTAATCCTCCATTTATTTGTACAATTACCTCCCTCTCTCAATTTTCGCTAATCTGGCTAATTCTAATCCGTGGTGGGTCAGTCCGGCGGGGTTTCCTACCACCGTCGACGCCAGTGGAAGAGATAAAGATGAGGAAGAAGATGAGCCAAAGGGTGGCGGTGTGGAGGTCGGAAACCGCCGATCGAGAGGGCGGCCACCGGGATCAAAAAACAAACCAAAATCTCCAATCATCGTCACGCGCGACAGCCCTCACACGCTTAGCACCCACGTGATAGAGATCGTGGGAGGAGCCGACGTCGCGGACAGCATAAACCAATTCTGCTGCCGACGGCAACGTGGAGTTTGTGTTCTCAGTGGCAGCGGTACGGTTGTGGACGTAACTGTCAGGCAATCGGCGGGTTCCGGCGCAGTGATCCAACTTCGTGGCCGGTTCGAGATTTTGTCTGTGAGTGGGTCTTTTCTTCCCGGTCGAGACCCTCCCGGTTCAACCGGGTTGACCGTATACTTGGCTGGCGGCCAGGGGCAGGTGATTGGAGGGACGGTAGTTGGTCCACTATTGGCGGGTGGGCCTGTAATATTGATCGCTGCTACCTTTGCTAATGCAACTTATGAGAGACTTCCTTTACAACACCATCCTAATTATGAAGAAAGAGAGGTTTCTCCAGCCACCACGAGTGCCGGAGAACTGGAGGAGCCCCCGCCGTATCCTCGGATCGCAACTTCAATTTACGACTTGATTGCCCCAAATAATAATAATCATGCACTCGATGGCTATGCTTGGACTCATGACAGACCATCTCTTGTTTAATTCCACTTTACTGTGTTTTGAAATTTCTCTTTTGAATTTTCATGCTCTTTTTCTCTTTTCTTTAATATTTTTTTTTTTAATTTTACAAATGCTTAGTTCTATTGTCTCTCTATTCCGATACATTCATATCATTAATACATGTTTTATGAGTTCCACGATAACATAATAAAGTAAATAGATATTATATTATATGATAAAAAATTCATGTAACAATAATATTAAAAAAAACAACTAATGAGAATATAAAAATAGGAAATACTTTGAGAACTATTTTCTTTTCAAATTAATAAGAAATTTTGATTGAGAATTGTTTGGATGAGTTAGAGGCAATTGGGGGGTATGACAAAAATGAAGTGTTTAAATGGGAGAGGCACCTCTTAGTTGTTCCACACAATAGAAGATGGTGAGTTCACATATAAGATCTCTTTACGGAAGCTTCAAAAAGTCAATAGTCAATCTGTCCTCCCACATGATGCCACTACTGCTATTGTGTATCTAATTCCGCTTTGAATATGAAATCGGTGTCTTTATTTCAAATTAAAAAGTTCATTTTTATAACTACCTACCTTTCCTCTTCTTAAAAACAATACCGTTTCTTTTCAATCCTACCCACAATATTTACACTCACTTCCATTATAATTCTAACCATTAATCCTCACTTTTCATTATAACTCATCTCTAACCAGTATATGTTTAAGGTGAGTCCAATGTTAATTCTACTTGTACAACAACCATGCCTCATTCATATTAAAGTCATTCTAAAATTGCATTTAAGATAGTGTGAAGTTTAATGACATAACCAATTGTTTCTTTTGTAGAATGTTACAGTATAGATATATTATCATTACTTTTCTTATATTCTATTCTAAAATATTGACAGGACTAAGTATTATTAGTGATGAGCTGGATAGGAGAATTAGATTAAGAACGTGGTAGTGGAACCAAAAAGTCTCAAACTGATTAGACAAGAAGTATTATTTTGAACATATAAAATAAGAACAACAAACTTCCTTTGTTACGTTTATAATGACCTAACTTTTACATAAAATCACGATGTATTTAGAGTTCAAGAAACTCTATTGAATATTATTGGATGAGAAATTTTGGACCAATCGCAGATTGTCATGCCAAAATTCTAAATATTTAAATTTGAAACTAATCAAAAGTTGACATGAGTCCCAAATTAAATTGAAGACATAAATTTGGCAAATTCTGATGACATGACATGTTCTCATTAGATCAAACTGACTATTTTGGTCCACTTAAATATTATTGTTTGGGCTAAAGTTCAACCAAAAAATAGGCTTAATTTAGCTAAAATGCTAAATAAGACCTAAATACATATGGTTATGCCTAACGGGCCAGGTTCATGGATGAACGAAGCCTAAGCTCACAAATCCCACTTGTGAACTCTATAAATAAATGAGTTCTCTTAAATTTGTGGGGTTTAGAAATTTTTCCTCCCGAAGACTTAATCGCTCCTTGAAGCTCAAGTTCTTTGGAGATACAATATTCCTTACTCTGCTTCCATACATCAAGTGAAGACATTCAACCGAGAGAGAATCATATGATCAAATATAAGAGATCGAACCACATCGTTTCAGGTCAACATTAAACACAACATAAATATACAAGTTCAACTTCACGACACACGTTTCTTTAAAAACCTCGTGCAAACAACGTCATCTATTTATTTTTTCATTACTTTGTTTCATGGAAGTTAAATGAAACCAACATTTAAAAAAAAAAAAACCATCCAATTAATTAATAACTATTTTATTTTAATGATCGATATTAAGTCTTTCATTTCAATAAGAAAAATTTTAACCCTTTCACTTAACAAAAAGATTATTTTGCCCTCATATTCCCTTCATGTTTGAAGTATTATTCATCCTTGTCTTTTTTTTAATGTGATTTTTACGACTTATTTTGCCATTAGATTTTTCAACAAGTCGTATTTTGCATTTATATATATATATTTTTATTTATTGCACCTTTTATATTTTTTTCCATTTAGTTTTGCAATGAGATCTTTCAACAATTCTATTTTGTTCTAATATAATATCATTTTTTTTAATCTTTTTAAGTTCTTGTTACTAAAAAAAATTAGTAAATTAAAATTTAGGACTGTTTATACACATCCTTCAATATATGCAAATTTATTCGCACAATATCTACACATTTCGGCAATTTCAACGTAACAAACTTTATAGAATTTGAAAGTTTGTTATATTTTGTAAATATTTTGTCATTTTTGAAAATTTTTCTTAAATATACATTTATATTTTAAATATTTCAAGCTAAAAATTCATTATGATTTTAAAATTAAAACATGTATAAAATGACCTGTTATAGACTATAATAATTTTAAAAAAAAAATAATAAAAAAACAAACTATGACGGTTCACATAAAAAACGATCAAAAGATAAATCTATGGCTTTGATTTTACTTTAAAGTGTAAGTATGTTTTTCATTTTTTTTTATTTTTGATAATTTCTCAAATAAAAACAATGTAAATTAATAAAAACATGTTTATCTATAAGTTAAATTAAATTTTATAGTTGAAATGATTCTTACTACAATTATTCTTTGCTATTTGTTACACTCTCACACACAATTTGAATCTTATATTATTTTAGTATAAAACATTGAAAATATGTAGAAAAAAAAAGGAATTTTTAATAAATAGAAAATGACAAACTATTTACGAAAGTAAAAAAAAAGCACTGTTACACTTCTATCTATCTTTATCAATAATAGATGTGTATCAATTTCTATCTCTGATAGTATTAATGATATTACTTATATCAATTTTTATAATTTGATAGACTTCTATTAGATTTATATCATTAATAGATTATTATATGTTCTACAATAATAGATTTGTATTAGTTTCTATAGGGTCTTTAAAGATGTAGTATAAGTATTCTTTCTAGGCCTAGTAATATCGCGATTCGGAATATCCTTTAGAGGCTGACGAGCTGAGTCTTCTTTCTTTCGTCAAGTGAGGTTCATTCTTTCTGGTTAAAGAATCTCTTTTGACTTGCTTTGGAACCCTATCAGTTGAGCTGAAGAAAGACGGGGTTATGCTTCTGGCGGCAACTTGATAGATCCCCCTATTAAAGGGGATGGGAGAGTCTTATAGTTCGTTTTCGGCTTGTCTTGTACACGTCCGATGCCGAATTTGGAATAACGGATTTGAACCGATGACTTACGCCTTACCATGGCGTTACTCTACCACTGAGTTAAAAAGGCCTATTTGATTCAATTTCTGAGTAAGCCACTAGGAAAGTCGCTAAAATCCATGTAGATGGTAAGGATAAGTAGAAAAAGTAGAAAAGTGTGAAGATTAAAATAGTTAAGCATTTTTTCTGTATTTAAAAAAGCACAAAAAATGATTACTTTCATTCACTATTTTAATTTTAAATTTATGCTTTCTAGTTAGAACCAGTGTATTAGGTTTTTGTGTAATTTGCTCCTTTTAGAAAGAATTCTAATGAGGGCAGGAGATAGAAGCAAAACTCAAAATAGGTTTATTCCCACATTCACCTATTTCCATCTTTTTGGCTCTCTCAACTTTCTTTTCTTGTCATTGTCTCCAAATATATCATTACATTACAAACAAACTTGCCTAAGTAACATATATATTATAGATATATTTTTCTATCTTTTCAGTTTCTTAAACTTGTCTAAGTGATTCTTCATTTTTTTAATGAAACAATTCATTACTCAACCAGTAATGGAACAAAAATAACATCAATGTTTGAGAAATAACTGAGAATAATTGTCCCATTAGGTCAATTAAACACAACAAAAGGGCATGCCAAAACCACTCCAACAAATTCCGATTCACAAGATCAATATATATACAATCATATTCTATCAATAACGGATGGGGGAGAGAATCACTATATATTTGATATTTTTTTTCATTTCAATTTAGCATATAATTATGTTCTCTTTTCATTTAATTTTATCTTTGATCATATATACCTTATGTTTTTTTAGAAGGAAAAGCAAAATCAACCTTGTGTCATATTTCAAAATGCCTATTCATTCTATTCTAATTATTACACAAAAAAGAAAGCCTCTATTAAGTACTACTTAGGGTTTTCCCGTCATAATTAATTAATGTATTACAAAGGAAAAAACTATTCATGCAAACAAATCATAATTAATCAATGTATTACAAAGGAAATGACATTGATTAAATTAAAAGGGGGTGTCTCTTCTTATCCCTAGTTGCAGCCCTCCATAATTATATTAGTTACTATTGAAACAATTTCACATCTTTTCTCGATCAAGTTGTTTTGAAGTGCCTTCAAACTACACTACAAAAGATCATCATCATTAATAATGAAATTAAAAACTATTGGCTTTGTGAATGTACTGATCTGATCAAAAGATGTATCAATCATTTAAACACCGTCTGTTTCCATACCCCATTATATTATGCTTTCTATAGGTCATTTGATGTATATATATCACGTTCACAAGTCACAATGAAGAGTGTAGAAATATGGATATAATTAAATCTACAAAAAAAAATTATCCTTTCAATCCTTAAGTTTAGAAGAATATGTGAGTTTGATTCTTGGGTTAATAATCTTTTAATCCTTAGATTTATAAAAATAAACCTATTTGATCATCTAGTTTTCAAAATGCAGTTTTCAAGTTTTTTAAAATAGGTTTAAAAAGTGCTCAAACAACTTAAAACTTTTATTTTAAATAATTATATGACATTTTAAATTAGAAAAATAATTTCTAAAAATTCCATCGTGACATTTAAAACTATTTTTCTTCTAATTTTAAATATAATATAATTATTTTTTTAAAATCAAACAAAAGTACTTCTAAAATCTTTTTAAACATATTTTAAAAAACTTGGGGACAAAGAGTGCACATCTTGAAAATTTAGAAACCAAATGGATTTATTCATATTTTTAAAATTAAGCAACCAAACACACATATTCATTAAAACTTAAGGACTAAAATCTCACTATAATCTATGTAATGAGTTAAAGATCATTAGATAATAGGTGATCTAACACCCAAAACTCTCTAAGTTAATTGGGTTGAGAAAAAAAGTATTAATGTTGTGCAATGGATTAATAGGTTAAATACCTAAAATAGGCTCAATAAAAAGTTATGGGGATTTTGTCTTACTGAAAAAAGAAAGAGTTTCTTGTCCCCCTTCATTATCAAAATAATAGACAAATAGAAGATCAAGTTGAAAGTCATGTTATGGAGTGGAGCCACATATTCGAGGTGTCTTGTGATAACAAAATGGACAAACAACCCTTAATTTCTGATACAAAAGAGGAAAAACGACACAAGAAAGAGATAAAAGGTCTTGCATACTTTTAGGCCAAATTGATACATAAATTGACTTCCATCTCCATAAAAGAAAAAAAATTAATTGAGATTTCCAAGACTACTCTCTAACTAATCCATAAAATTGATTATAAAATTGAGGAAAGTTCATAATATCAATTGTTTTATGTTACTATTGACTACAAAGTTAAAAAATTCTTTTTTATTAAATCATTGATTAATACAAAAGCTTAAATCTGAATGGATATAGAAAAAAATAAACTTTAATTTAGTAGAGATTCGATCTCCTATCGTTATAGTTGTTATACTAAAAGAAAATATAACTAACATGTATTCTTATTTCATACCAAAGATAATGTATCAATTATCATTTTAAAGATTAATTATTTAATTTTCAACTCACCAAAGTCTCTCGATTATAAAAGAAATTAGAGATGAAGAATGACATTTAGCACATGTATTTGACTAAATTATAAAAAATACATTCAACTTCGTCGTTTGTAGATTTTTTATTGTTATTTTAAAAGTTACAATATTAACTTTAATATTTAACAAACACGTTTAACAAGCATCACTTTTTAATTTAAACAAAAAATGGTATGAAATTGATAATATAGAAAAAAAATTGAATCACCATATCGTATTCTAACAAAATTTTATTGCAATAGTGTTTTTAAAACCTTGACCAAAGTTAATATTAATAGTTATAAGCCAAGTTCTAGGGTATCTTTTATAGTTTTAGTCTACATATACTTAACACAAGTAAAATTCTAACTTTGTGATTATTATTCTTGTTTGAAAACATAAATGGAAAAAAAAGGGCCCTCAATAAGATTGATGGAGAAGCCATTATATGCATTATATTATTCGTTTGTTTAATCAATCTACATAAACCCACAGTTTAAGTACTAGTTGCATTTGGATTCTTCTTCTTCTTCTTCTTCCCTCTTCTCCTTTTTCCCTATTTGGTGTATGAAAAAGCAATTAATTTTCACTTTGAATGATGGATTAAGTTGGGAAAGAAAAAGAGAATCCAACCAAATCCTCCCATTGCCCATTTTTGTTATTGAAAGCACCACTCACAATTTTTAACTCTTTGAATTAATTCATTCATTCAAGTGGGGAATTAGAAAGGAGCTTTTGTCCATTGATGGGACACCATATGGAACTAACAACGCCAACTTGAGGAAGAAGATAAAGAAAAAACTATGGAAGATTGAATTAATTAAAAGTAAACCCTAGAATGTGGTTTGATGTCCCAACTCCAAGTGCAATGTATATCAAAGTTTATCTTTAATCATTAACCCTAAAAACTATTCCCAAAATACCATTCTAATCTATGATTAGGTATATTGTTTATTTGAATTAACCATCTAACTCTCTCTCTCTCTCTCTCTACATACTTTTACAACACAAGTTGTTATTTATGAGAGTTGAGTTAAAACTAATTCTTTAAGCTATTATTACTTTTTAATACATATTTTCCAACTATCTAATAATTGTGTGTTGATTATCTATCCCATGACATTAAATATTTTGAAAAGTATAAATGGAATTTCGTAGAAAATGGCATACAATTCAAGGATAATATACATAATTTTACTATAGTCTTTTATGAATTGGTTTAATTAATTGAAAAAAATTCAAAGAGTAATAAAAAAGCATGTTAAGATTGTCTATAGTATATAGTAGGTTCATGTTATGATGAAAAAGAAAAACATATTTGATATAATGAATATAGTAATATTGTAAATGAAAGGAAATAAAAAGTTAGAATGGTTACATGAAGTGGAAGAAAAGAAATAAAAGGATGAAAAAGTTGAAATGTGTAATATGATGATAGTAATTAGAGAAGTTTGGTGTATAATTGAAAAATGAATTAGAATTAGGGGAAGGAGATTGGAGATGGAAAAATCAACTTAAATTTTGCCGACATAGAAACCGACACGTGTCTTGAAAATGATTTCCCTACTACTTTGTTGTTTCTTAGTTACTCCGTCAAACACGTCTTCTCTTCATCATCTTCTTCTTCTTCTCTTCTTTTATATAAAAAAAGACAAAACAAAGAATTAAAATTAAAAATGGTTTGCACCAGCCGGGAATCGAACCCGGGTCTGTACCGTGGCAGGGTACTATTCTACCACTAGACCACTGGTGCTTTTCATTACCTAATTACTATATTTAACTAAACTTCTTAATATCTCTTTCCAAAAATAATACTAAAGGTACCACATTAATTGCTATAAAAATGGTAATCTAATATCTTAAAATTTATATACAAAGGAGTAAGGAGTGATTATTAGAAAATAAAATAATTATCAATTCAAAACTTTCAAATTCTTTTTTATCAAGCAAGTTATTTGTATAAAATTTCCAACTACAAAATTTAGAAAATTTGAGAGTTCGATTTTTTAGAATTTGAAGAAATCGATTCTTTAGGAGTCTGATTTTCTAGAATTCTTGAGGTGAGAAAGTCGATTCTTTAGAAGCCTGAGATCGATCTTTCCAATATATTTTTATTAAAATCTCACTATACTATTCTATGTCGGCTTAATTTGATGTTTCATTACTCTTGTTTTTATTTATCTAATTTTTCTACTAATCTGCATTTATTTAAAATTTATAAATCTTTTTAATTAAGTTTTCAATGTTTTAAAATTCTTCTAATTTAAATTTTCCTATGTTTTAAAAATTTCACACAACTCTTTTCTTTTTAAATCATTTAGAGAATTTTTTCTTTAGTCATAAATTTTTATATTTTTTCAAACGTTCAAAATTTAATTTATGATTTTTTATGGTTTTCTAATCAATAGTTTCTAATAACTTATACCGTTTTTCTTGAACAAAATGCTAGGATGGAATAGAAAATTTAAGAGTTCGATTTTCTAAAAGTTTGAGGTGAGGGATCGCATGTTTGGAAGTCCGAGATTTGATGCCAAGAAAAAATTATTTTAATTAATGTTTTTTTAAAAAAATCTCTTTATTAAAGAAAGTTATTTAATTTAACTTACGGATTTTGAGAAATTGTACTAATTTATCACTTTCTTAGCGTGAGAACATTTTCTTCAATATAGTTTAATTGATGGAATGCTCTCCACTTATTTTATGAGATTCGTCATTTCTTCAAATATTGGAATAATGAGGAATAAGATAAGATATTATTTTTAAAAGAAATAAAAATTATTTTCAATTCAAGATATTTGAAATATGGTCACAGTTTTTAAATGGGTGTTGTGGGTGTTAACACCTTCTTCATGCACAAATGACTCCCCCAATTTTTATATGATTGTATTTAAAATTGTTTAATTTATTTATGTCTCCAATCACATAGTACAAAAGATCAGTGACGACTTTCTTTTTTGTTTTATTTTAAAATTAACTCATTTTGAAGATATCGACCCCTCAACGTTGTCTCAAACACGTGGCGACAGGCTATGGAAGATATGTCCAAAATGTTAATTTTATTTAGTATATCTTAAATAATACTAAATTGATAATGACTTCTTGGATCGAATAAGAGTAATTGGAGATTCTTTCTGAAATTGGGCCTAATATTCTCAATCTTTAAACGGGGAGCTCAACCCAATAACAAAATGTACATTCGTTGAATAGTATTAGAGATGAAAAATTATATAGATCATGTTCAACCATTTAGTCTTTAAATTGAAGAGAATTTTTGTAATAAACAATTTGAATGTTCCATCTAATAATATATATAAAATAAGAGGGGTTTTTTTTTTTTAACTTTCTTTCATTTTAAAAGTTTGTGATAATTAAATTATCATATTTTAGTTAATTATGCATTGAATTTTGTTATGAATATCTCATTTTCGCCATATTTGCACTAAATATACACAACTCAATTTTGAGTAGTTTTCTCCTTTTTATGCTTGAGTTTTATTCAAATTTAAAAGACAAATGTTCTACATAGTGGATGCTTATGAGTTGCTTTGAGATTGTAATACGACGTGTATGTCTATAGTGATTCTTATCTTTCTTACACTTTTGTTGTACTTTTTATTTTGTTTGAGTTTAAATGAGCTCATGAAAAAAAAAAAGAACTCTTACAATAGTTCATAGGCTATGTAATAGTCTATGTTTAGGGTAAAATTATTATGGTTTGAGTTACAATACAGTAAAAATTTGTAAGGTTTAAATCCTAATATAGTAAAGTTTGTAAGGTTTAAATCCTATTTTAGTCATTAAACTTTTATATATAAATATTTGTTTTAGTCTCAAAAATTTTCTAAAAATTTATTTTGTCGTTAGGATTCCGTTAACTCTTTAACAAAATGATGATGTGGCTTTCATATTTAAATGACTAGATTTTAGATTCATCATATTAATTAAATTGATTAATTGTGAGAATGTTTAACTACAACTTAGTAGATTTTATTTTCTATATGAGTTGTTATTCTTAATTTTATTTTTTTTAGTTTTATCTCACCTTGTCACATGAATGTTAACACCAATATATGCAAGTTCAATTTAAGGTGTGGGAACCAGGAATGTGACGTGAGAGAGTTGAGGTTTGGAGGAAAAAAAAAGAGAAAAACAAAATGAGTTTTTTAGCTTATGGATTGATTATGTTTTTGTGTTGGCATGAAATACTTATAGAATAAATTAATAAACTCTCATGATTATTTGTCTATTTAATTAATATGATAAATATAGAGTTTAGTTGTCTAAATATTGATAAAGTTAATAAAATCCTAAGTACAAGAACTAAAGTAAACTCATTTTAAAATTTTAGAGACTAAAACAGACGTTTGTTAAAATTTATTAAGGGTCAAAATAAAAACATAAAATGCATAATTTAAAATACTAATAATATAGTTAATTAATGGTAAATTATAATAATTGTAAACGTAAACGATTAGAGTCATGCAAAAGTTGAATATATTATGAGATTAGGCGACTGTATTCATTTGAAGTTGGGGCCAAACATATCATCATTCAAATACACAAAACATTTCAATTTAAATGTGTATTTAATATCTTGAAATGAATAAGTAATTAACATACCGCAGAACTAATATGTGTATGGATTAGAAATTATTCTAAACAAAATGTATGTGAATCTAATGCGTATTTATTTTACAACTTTTTAAAACAAATTTGGGTTCATAAACTCTCACAACTCTCATATCCGAATCATTCTCTATCTTCTCGTTTGATAAACAATGCAGCACAAATAATAAAACAAAATTATATGATCATTAATTATTGTCTTCAAAATTCAGGGAGATGGACAATTATTTTGTATATAACTTTGTTGACAATCAATTCTCATTGACGTATTCCTTCTACATGTTTGAAAGGGTATGGTGAAAATTTAACTTTTATAAGCCATAACAAAATGTGAGCATCCATCTAACATATGCTCTACCAATAATATTTTTCTAATTATTTCCTTCAATTTTATATTCATAAATAACTTACACTAGTACTTGAAATTACAAGCTTAGTCCTCCAAATTTCAAGTTTGTGTTAAGTTTCGAAAATTTTAGGACTCTTTTTTTAATTTTGTGTCTCTCATCAGTTTTTGAAATTTGAAAAATGTTTATTAGTCCATGGAATTAAATTATCTAGGTAAAGTACTTATTAAAAATAAAGTTGAGAATTCTTTTGATATAAAATCAAGAGTTTAAATACTTATTAGACTTTTTTTTTAACGAATGAGTTAGTTTGTACAAAAACGTGAAAGTTCATCAATCCTATTTTAAACACTCTTGAAACTAATTTAAACCAGGTTTAAAGGATAAATTGATAATCACTAGGGGAAAAAAGTATTTTAGTTCTCAGGTTGATTTTGTAGCTTGAATTCACTGTGAGGACCAACATGTATATATTAATTAATATTCATATTTGAATGACTAATCTTAAATCTAATTGTTTTGATCTATGTTTGGAAGTGATTTGAAATAATTAAAACTACTTAGGTTATATTTAAAATCTCGATAAAGTTTTTATTCACTCAAAATGATTTTAGGTTATACTTCTAAATAGTTTTTCATGCCATCATAATTGATTTTGAATTACTAAACTTATGTTCCGAGACACTCTTGAATGTGAGAAAAGTGAGGATTTTGATACTTTTACATAATTACTCCCAAACATGTCATTTGAATTATACACACATATTGACTATACATATTTTCAAAAAATAATTTAAATGTTCCATACATCATCTTTTACATTCTAATTCTAAGCTATCAGCTCGATAGTAATTTACGATATGAACTCATTTTTTTGAGGGTTTGAGGTCAAAGACTGTGTAACTATAAGCCTAAATCAACCATACATACTCAAATTTAATTCCATTTCCCAATCTAATAAGAAAAAAAAAAACAAATTATCAAACTTCATGTTGTAGAAATTAGACCATCCCTATTGGAAGAAGTGTGAGTAAATGAAATCTCATTTTTTCCCTATATCACAATTTATTGATCAAAAGCAATAATAAATTATGGATTTTGTTGGTGAAAAAAAAAACAAAAAGACAATGGAAGGAAACAGAATTTTTTTAATAGTCATGGATTTGTTAGAACTAACCAAATTATGATGCATTAATTTTACAAAGAATGACTAAAAATTAAATATTAATTCGGTATTAGTTAACTGTCCAAAAAAAAAAACTACGAAATACAAAGAACACATCCAAAGCAATGAAAGATGATCTATATCATCATAACCTTTTACTCAATTATTAAAGAGCTCTTAATGAAGAAACTCATATTACCCTAAACCAAAAAAGTCAGCTATGAATCCATATAAAGATTAAAGAGAAAATCGATATTCGAAAGACATATTTTAGGGTTTGATTATTCAATAACATTCATATAAGCATAGAGATTCAAACCTTTGAGATATGTTAGGCTGTCAAGAACATACGCTTAATAAATAGTTGAGCTTGAGTCGGGATTACATATGATGATGACCAAGTCGAAGCTCCAAATCAACACCATCACCATTATTCCAAAGTCGCCTCCTCCCGTTGGTCGATCCAATCTGTAAGCTCAAATCTGACCCCCAAAGGTTCATATTAAAGTGATCTCCGTGTAGGTTAGAAGTTGATGCTTGATAATTCACTTGAGACTTACCCAAAAGAGGCCCAAAATAGGGGATATTGGTGAAAGTGGATGGACCAATTATTTGATTATTACTTTGAAGTGAAGAAGAAGAAGAAGAAGAAGAAAAAGAAAAAGAGGTTTTTGGAGGTTTATTTGGTCTATCTTTTCTATGAATATTCATATGGCCTCCAAGAGCTTGAGCATTGGTGAATCCACGTTTGCAAAAAATACACTCATATGAACGTTTAATAATAATATTGTTGAAATTATCTGAATAACTATGATGATCATGATCTTCCTTTGTTGTTGCTTCTGATTGTTCTAATTGATCATCACTTGAACTCTCTGAACAGTTGCTGATTTCTAATTTTTGATCTGAATCCATCAAGAAATGAAAGTGTGAGGGTGGTTAATTAAAGAGAGTTTCGTTGTTTGAAGAGAGAAAGAGATGGGTCATGGAAATGGATATTTGGGAAATGAAAGAAACTAGGGTTTTTATGGAGATGGAGGGGAAAATGAAATTAAAGGGAAAGGAAGATGCTAAGAAAGTGTGTTATTCAAACATATATTATATTAAATATATCATAATCTATCTGGTCAACATTGGTATCTAATCTATCATTTTAAATTTCCATGAGACATTTTTTACATTTTTAAATGATTAAATACTTATATATATATAGTCTGTAAAATTTTATTTTTTTTAATTGTTTATTTGAAAATGGTCAAAAATAGAAAAATGCTTAGTGTTTTTTTTATGGAATGTAAATAATTAGTTTTCTTTTGAAAAAATCCTTATTGTTGATATTTATATAAATGAAAAATACTTTGGTGTATTGATTTAGGCAACAACTAAATTTTATGCAATGATTATCATAGTCTTGAGAAACTCTTCTTACTTTCTTTATAAAAAAAATGATTTTTTTTTATTGTAATTAAAATATGATATTCAAAGATGATCTAAAAATGCACCCAAATGTTGGTCTTCTAATTTTTTTTAGAAATATCTATCCACACACACACACATATATATAGGCCTTTTATTGATATTCTATAGTAGAAATGTGAACATTTCCATTAAATTTAGACTTCAAAATTTTCACCCAACATGATCAAGATTCTAGGTTCAATTTCATTGTTTGTTTGAGATGACTACAAGAAACTAATTAATAACGAACGTGAGAATTTTGGACCTTTGATCTAAGAAAAAATACATTCTATATTAATACTATTTTGGAAATTCTCTTATTTGATACAAGAAAAAAATGACTTAAATATGAACACCTCAAGTGACATTAGTTATGACCAAAAGTGAACTTGGTTCGATAGTATTAACATGATTTTTATCTCTAGTGGTCGAAAATTATTAAGGTGATTTTGGATATGTACGATAACTTCAAAGTTAGAGATTTGATGATCGTGTTACATATTTAAAATAATAATAGCGGGGAAAATGAGAGGAAGAAAATGAGGAGTGATTTTTGGGAGTTAGTGAATAGGTGTTTAGTGAAAGCCGGCTTTAAAATGATGTGTATGGAAAGGACAGGTGTGTGTTTGTGATGTGAATTCAACTGCTCAAGTTGCTTTCGGCTGTGTCATTTGGATTGCTCTCTCAATCTTTCCTTTCTTTTCTCAATACCAAATATTCATTCTTTCTATTTCTAAACCCACCTTATTATAAACAATATATAAAACTCTCTCGCACAAAAATATTTAAAATAATAAACGTTGTTTTCCTAAATACTTTCAATTTTTCTTTTTCTATTGAAGAGAAATTTTCAATTTAAACACAAAGTGTGTTTGGTAGATAGGATTCTTGAATAATTCTAAATTATAAAAAATTATTAATCAGAAAACACTCTAAAAATATGAATTAATTTAATTATTATTTTTGGGAGTCAAACTCTCAAGAGTCTCTTTAAAAGATCAATTTTGAACTAATAAAAATGGTAAATAAGCATCATTTATTTAATTTCAGCACAAATATCAATTTATACTTTTAAATTTTAGGTTGTATCAATTTAAATTCTAAACTAATAATTGTATTAATTTAAATCTTGAACTTTGAGAGTTGTATCAATATAAATCTTAGCTTTCATAAATGCATCCTGAATTTTCGTACATGTATCCATTTAAAACCCTCAAATTTCATTAGTAAAGAATAATAGATGGTTAGATGGTTTAAACTGATAAAATCATATAAATTTAGGGTTTAAATTGATAAACTTGTAATCTAAATTGATAGAAATTTCAAAATTCAAAGTTTAAATTGATATAATTATTAATTTATAGTTTAAATTGATACAAAACCCTCAAAATTAAGAGGCATAATTGAAAATTTTCCTAAGTTTTAGAAAACTGACTTTTATTTATCTAAAATTATTCAATAACCTAACCTTAGGTACTTAAATATAAATTGATTTTGATAATAATAAAAAAGTTATTTCAAACATAATAAGCCCCCTCACTAAAATGTAATTAAAATTACTAGTAAAAGGAACATTGAAAAGCGTGAAAAACTAAGATTGAATGAAAATGAAACTATAAATCGGGAAAACAACAAAAAAGAAAAAATTGGATTGAAAACTATCGGAACAAAAATGGATTTTATATATTATACTAAAACTTGATCCAAAATGCACTCGATCCAAATATGTGGGTGCTTTTATATATTATTATTACATATGAAATAATACAAAGGTGAATGTGCAGTAGTTAACCATGTATACCTTTTTGTTCTTGTTTTGTTAGGATTTAGTATAATAAACAGGTGCAGTTTTTAAAAAAAATATATATTTGAATGGCATTGGTGTGTGGTGGTTGAAATTTAATTGTTGACAAAGTCAATGTGTTTCTAAAATATAAAGGAGAAGTGATCTCATTCTTCATTGTCCATGCAAAAACCTCCAACAACAACAGACAGTACACTTCTTCAATTCTTATATTCTCTTCTGACAAATGGAGCCATTCCCTTTTTATTTGTAAATGTCTTATTTTATCAATGTTGTTTTAATTACACTAAAATTACAACTTTTATATTTCAAATTTCAAACTTAATTGTTTGATGTCATTCTGTTCTTTGTTTTTTTTTTATTTTCTATATATCAGAAACAAAGATATGTTTGATAACTTGAAAAAGAGAACAAAAATAAAGAAAAAAACTATTTCTTGTTTTTACTATTTTTTTCTTTTTTCTTTTTTCTTTATTTTATACGTAAAAAATAATGTAATTATTATGTAAAATTTAAAAAAAAAATGTATGCAACATGAATTAAAATATTTTACATTACTGAATATAAAATAGTTTATGATTAAAAAACTAAATGCAAAAGGTAAAAAGATAATATAATTGTTATTTCTGTAAATATCATAGCTGTAAATGCAAATATTAAAGTGAATCTAAATGAACGTTTTAGTGAATAAAATTTATATATAGTAAAATTTTGACTTGATTCAAATGTACCAAAAATTAAAAATAAATTTAAAACAATATGTTTAGTTGAAAATTTTAAAATTTAAAATTTGATTATTTTGATTTATACAAGATGATGAAGAGAGATGTAATATTGCATGATGATGACCTTAGCTAGCTAGTATTGTATGGGAAAGGTTGAGTCTTGGAGACTTGACCTAAATAGAGAACAATACATACATTTCGAACGATATGTTGTGGAATTTAGTTCAGTTAAGAATGAAAACTTTAAAAAGTAGACCAAAATATGAGATGGAAAGTGAGCAAGGTTTTTTTTTCTTTATGAGAAAGAAATACATAGAATTGGAGGCTCTCACCTATTTTGTGTTCGGATCCTATTATAATGCCTAAAAATAAATAAAGTGGATGAGCTGAACATTGACAAATTTTTATATAGGATTTCAACGAAGATGTGATCTTTTGAGCCAAATGACTTTGGAGGTACCATGTAAATTTTGACAGTCTACAAAAGGTACTCAATTGATTCAAAATTTGGAGATAGTGACTCATGATACTATTCCAACTGATATTAATTTTAGGAGTTCAAAACCCATTGGTTTCATATCCTTAAATTGCTGGCCAAATATTTAAAAGGGTCTATTGAAAGAAAGGTTGAAATTAAAATGGTAGTACACTACTTATTTTGGTATATATCATGATTTCTATATAACATAATTTTGAATGCAATGTAGCATTTGTGGAGCCTAAATTATAGACCGATAACAATTTAAGATAAACTACGTATGGAGCCCACGATTTATTTGAAGTAAGCATGGACTTGGTATACGTTTTGTTTTTGAAAACATTCCAACAGTAATAATGTGGTTTGAAAATCAAAATTCAAAAGTCTCCTAAGAAGAAAAGAAATTCTAATTTCATATAATTTCTTTTAAACCAATTTAAACAAATCTAAAAGCGTTGGTAAATGGCAAATTCATCATCTCACAGCAAATTAAGGGCCAACAGTTTCAATAAACAACTTTCTCAAATGCAACTATTTCTTGATTTTGTCATATTGCCGAATGCATGTGTATAATATATATACATATTTGCAGCTGACTTTTCAACCCTTAGGATAATGATATTATAGGTTATTGCAGATTTAAGCTACATTGATTACATCCTAACATATTAAAAATTACACATACATATATATAAAAAATTATATGGTAGCATATATATGAACTGCTACATGGTTGTCAATAATTTCTGAAATCATTCTAATTTAAAAAATATATATATTTATATAAACTCTAAATTAAACTGTTTTGCAAGTGTTTGCAAAACAGTTCAATTTTCTCTAAAATCGCTTTTATATTACTAAAATTAAACACTTGAAAAGTTAATCTAAACACTCTTAATATATGCTAAAAAATATTTTCTCACCAACCCGAAAATTTATTACAATTGAGTCTCAATTCTAATGAGCAACAATTTAGTTCATATATATATTTTATAATTTACAACAATTCAACCTCTAACGTAAAAAAATTTATTATTAATGAATTAAATTTGCTAAACATAGAATTGGTAAATTCCTCGGAAATTAAATTTATTTATAGATAGAGTATAAAGATAAGTTATCAAGTAACAACAATTAACACTTAATTTTAATGAAAACTATATTGATAAGGGCTATAAATCTTTACCAACTATAAAAATATTGAAACTAAATTATTATCAACTAAATTTCTTACACTAACGTTTGACTTTTACATCTCTTGAACTCACAAAATAAACACACAAAGTTACATAAATATGGCACAATCCAAACACAATCCAAAAAATATATAGAATAATGTAGGGAATTAAATTTATGAAGCAGAGGGCATGGAGAGAGGAAATAGGAAAAGAAAGGGTAGTAGTTGGTGTGATTTGGAGTGAGAAGTTGGTTATAAATATTGAGCATAAAAAACCCAAACCCATAAAAAAGCAAAGAAGGGAAAGAATGATGCTTAATTGAAAGCCAACATCATTGGGAAGATGCAAAAACATGGGATTTTGGATAAGAAACACATAGGTAATGAGGCTGCCTTTGTATGTCATTTTCAAATGCCAATGTCTTTTCTCTCTTATCATGCATTACAATTAACACAAATGGATATCAAATAGTGGCGTCCAATACAAACCCTAAGTACTTCTTCCCACAAATTCTCTCTCACCATATATATATATATATAAACTCATATCCCTTTGATTTCTAATCTTCATACTTCAAGTTTGCTCTAGTTAAATAATTCTTTTTATATTCTTTAGTTTCACAGTCACATTAAATAGTATGGATATATAGTATAAAGTCTTGAGAAGAGTGCTTCTTTAATTGAAATTAGAGAAAAGAGAATTATTTTCTTTGTGATTAATTATATATAGTGAAATTTTTTTTTGGGTGTGAGTCATGATTTTTCTTTAAGTTTAGAGTTTTCGTGTAAATTCTTCTGTTTTCTAGTTTAATGGTTTTTTAAAAAAAATTATTTTCTCTCTACTCTGTAGAAGAGTAAGATCGTGTGAAACATGTAAATAGATTTGAACGAGGGACAACGATAGAAAAATAATATAATTACCATATATACTCCTTTTAAGTCATCTTCTTAGGTTTTTTCTTAAGCAAATTCTGGAGATCTTTTGTCCTTTGTTATGTTATTTATTTTTAAATTTTGAAAAATATGCTTTTGATTCTATTTTTTTTGAAAATTTAACTATAAATTTAAACATTTAGAATAATATTGTAATAGATAGCACTTTTATACTAATAATTAAGTATCTAAACATTTTGAAAAATTTACAAATATACTAAAATCTATTAGTTATATTTTATTATATCGACAAATTCTTTTGTATTGTAGATATTTACTAATACTCTGTACCATGGAACTAATACAATATAATTAGAACATTAGAACCTTTATTAGGGGAAAACATTAAGCAAAATTACCATAGTGTTAACAACAAAATATATTATAACACTCATTTAGGGAAAATGATCATAAAGTTCGTAAATATATAGTTAGAGCCAAAATGTTAGGTAAATTAAAACCCTAATCTGAGTTCCAAATCTATGTCATTTGAAGTAGCAAGCAAAGCAGTCTCCTTCTTCTTCACAAACTTGTTAACCTTCTTCCAAATCTGACACCCACCATCTGATTGATCATCAGCTTGTTCGCCATGAAAGCTTGAAAGATCATAGAGTTTAAGAAACTTAATGGGCTGAGATGATGATCCATGAAAATCATGATGACGATCATCATTAGTAGCCGAATCCAACGGCAGAGATCTTCGGAGCTTTGCTCGGTCTCGTCGATGAACATTCATGTGGCCACCAAGGGCTTGTGCAGATTGAAATTGCCTTTTGCAAAAGCCACACGTATAAGCTCTTGAAGAAGCCCATGGAAATTCAACAATAATCTCTTTTTCTTCTTCTTCTTCTTCTTGATTTCCTTCTCTTTTGTTGTTATGTTTTCTTGAGGCTTTAGCTTTAAGTTGTGGCTTCATTTTGGGTTTGGTTATAAATCTAAGCTCTCGACCGCCTTGTGAGCTGCTGCTCATGGTGATGCCCAAACAATTATTACTCTCCATTTTGGAAAGAGATGGAAAAAATTTACTTAAAAGATAGGAGATAAGTATTGAGATTCTTATACTGAGCAAAGTTATAACTTTGGAGTGGATGCATATATAATGTTAAGCTTTGGAGATATATATATAGAAAAAAAGGTGTAAGAAAAGTATGCATATATTTGTTAGATATAAATTATTTTCTTCATAAAATCTGAAGTGATAGGCTATGGTTACGCTTTTATGTGTCCAAATATAGAATATATTCAAATGGTGTTATTAATATTCTTGGACCCTAGTTTCTAGCCAAATAACTTCTGTAAATGTTTCTTTCAACATCTTAACTTAATTAATTAATCTTTTTTCTTTAAGAGAGAGGATATTGTGTGAGGAAAAATAATTATATCGGTACATCTTCTAGACAAAAATACATATATTTGAGCATTTCTGATCAAATTGTATCTAATCTTAACTTGTCACCTTGGAAATTCTTCATACTTTTTTCTTAAAAATATTTTAAGTCAAGTATAATAAAAGTAGGATGTATAAAGGTAAGTACATCAATATATATTATTCTGTCCACATCTGAGGACTTGGACCGGGCGCTTTTAGTTGGAGTAATTCACTTTCACAACTACTTCAATCTCACTTGCCAATAAGGGTCTAATGAGAGCCATGTTCATGTATTGTCCGAGAATGGTAAAGATGCTCTCTTAATCTTCAGGTTTCAGCTATTCAACTACTATGGCTCTAAATTGGTTTGCTCTCTTTTATAAAAAATATTGTTGTTTGTCACATACACATTTTTTAGGGAAGTGTTTTTTTTTAAAACATTAGAAATATACATTTACAAAAACGTAATCGACTCTAACACAGGATGTATTGGTGATCAGATTGGAACAAACATTTAGCTTAGGTTAATAGTAACCTACACTCACAAACAAAGTATAAACAAACAAAAAGCCAAATGATAGTTTAAAACCCCAGAAAGTAGAAAATAATTAGGTCAATAGGATCTCAGAAAAGAAATGAAATAATTATATAATTGGTTTAATATTTAGAAAAACAAAAACAAAAACAATTGAAGCTATGAGAATACATAGATCATATAGACATGATTGAGAAAGGAAAAAAGAAGAAGATCATGTCATTAATTAATGCACTGAAGAAGGAAAAAATCCATCAGAGAAGAACGACACACAAAAGATTATTGTCTTCATTAAATTTAGAGGTATAATTAAGATTTGTAGCCAATTAGCTGACTCTATATATTACTAAATAGAGCTCTCATTTTTTTAAGGTTCTATTTCCTAAATTCTAGTCTTTACTCATACTGCTCCAAACACCATTAATTACCATCTCAGCTTTCACTTCTCTTCTCTCACATCCCAACAAAATTATTCAATGAAACCCTTACACCGTAACTCCTCCTTTCTTTCTCTTCATCGACCTTTAAAGTAGTTCGAGATAAATACAGTTTTAAGGAGAAAATTAATAACAATGTGACTAACCACTTTAAATCAATACCCTAACAGAAACATTTTAAATCAAAATATGTACAAAGAAGAGAAGGGAGAGTTGCATAACATTGTATTTCTTTTATTTGTATTTAGTATATGCTAAGACAAGTATAGACTAAAACACAATCTTGCTATATACCAAGTAAAATGCTAAATCATTACACAATGTTTCTTTGTTCACTTAAGTACAATGCTAAATCTTTACACAATGTTTATTTGTTCTCTCATCTAATTCTCTTCGGTCTCATCAGATGCGGCCTCAGAAGGATATTCTTTGTCATCGTCAGAATCAGGAACTTTGAGTTTTAGAAATTCATATTCTAACTCTAATTGAAAGTACTGTTCTTTCTCAGATTTCAATTCTGTCTCTAATCTTTTGATTTCATTACTCATTTCCAACCGTTTTTCACCCAAATAACCAACATGATTTATCAGCATCAAAACCATCTCCCTTTGTTCATGAACATTACCTAACAATGAAGTCAACAATTTCACTAAACTTTCTTGATCAACAATCATCTTCTTCTTTTTCTTCTTTTTGCTTGATTCACTACCATCACCACCACTACTCATCAAATTTCTCTCTATTCTTTCAAGTAAAGATGACGTATCATCAACTTTCTTGCTGCACTCTCCTTCTTCTTCGTCGTCGTCTTCTTCTTCTTCCTCTTCTTCTTCTTCTTTTTGAAATTGTCTTATGATTTCACCACCAAATCTAACTCTTTTCCCTGATTCCTCATCAGGTTCAAGTTCAAACAAAAAATCATTATAATCCCATCCACTAATCTTCATAATCTTCTCACTTTCATTCTTGTTCTTCAATCCCTCATCATTTTTCATAAGCCCAATGATTTTTTCCTTTTCTTGCAGAAATCTTTTATCAATTTCAATCACTCCTCTTGGAATACTCTTGAACAAGAAATTATTCGGATTCTCCCCTTTCATCACAAATGGATGGTTCAACAAATCCACCGATGTCGGCCGTGCGGATGGATCTTTTACCAGGCAAGATTTCACAAACTCCTTAACAGAATCTCCAAATAATCTTCTGTCACCACTTTTTCTTCCACCCTTCTCTGTTTTCAATTCATAAGGAAACCTTCTTGAGATATTCAAAACTTGTGATTCAAGAATTCTTGGGTCTATAATTGGAGGACCACCCCAAGTAGCTTCCATAGCTAAGACACCAACTTCCCAAACATCTGATTTGAAACTATATTCATCATCGGGTGGAACCCAGTAAGGAATTGAAGAACCACGATCAATTTTATTATCGGCAGAGATCATAATGTCGAAAACAGAGAGCTTAACACAGCCTTGTGAATCAAAGAAGATATTGCTTGGTTTAATGGCTTTATGAACAAACCCCATTCGGTGAAGATAAACCAAAGCACGAAGAACTTGGTACAAAAGAATGGAGGTAAAATGATCGGGCATACCTCTGGGAAAACTGTGGGAAAGAATGGATTGTAAAGGTCCGGTTGGCATGTAGGGCATTACGATCCAAAGACGGTTGTCGTCGGCGAAGAAACAACAATGCGGCCGAAGAATATTGGGGTGGTCAATGAGCGATAGTGAATTGTTTAACAACTTGGTCTCAAATTTGACTTCGGGGGTTTCGATGATTTTGATGGCGACGGTGACAGTGGTGGTAGTGGATGAGTCTTGGGAGTCACATTTGGCCAAGTACACGGTGCTGTTGGGACTGGCACCGATCTGAGTAAGGATGGTGTAGTGGTCTGAGGTCGTAGGAAACATGGCATTGAGTGAAGTAGAGGACGGCGTGGTGGAGAGTAAAGAGAGTAGAAAAGATGTAAGAGATAGGAGTTTGTTGAGTGAGAGAATCACTGAGCAAAATCTGGTATTTATAATCAACCTTTACAGTTAGAGATCTTAACAAATTTAGAGAAAAATGATGGATTCAGTTTCAACAATATTACTGAATTGCACAGAGTTGGGCTTTTTTGGGCCTTGGCCGGTTCATATATTTTTCATTCCCCTCAAACATGGGCTGAGTTGCGTCTGAAGTTTCTCCCTCGGCGTCTAGACCTAACGCGACTGTGACGTCGGAGTCTCATCAAGCTTGTCCGCCACTGCAAGCGCTGTCAACCCGTCGTTCAAATAATGGGTAACTATCTCGGTTGGCTCTACAACTCAATGACCCTTGATGTAGCATTGATGGGTTTCACAAAACGCCAAGGTTATGTGGGAAACTACACAAGACTTCTTTGGTGTGCAGTTTTGAGCAGTAGAGAACTTCCTTCGTCAAATGTTTTAGACAACAAAAAAAGGTAACACAAAAATGGAAGAATATTTACGTGTTATGAAAGTTAACATTGATAACTTGAGTCAAGCTGGCAGTTCAGTTCTTAGATGGGCACTTATTTCACGGGTCTTGTTGGGGTAGATGAAATTTATAATCCAATCATTGCGGTGATTCAAGGGAAGTCAGGCATCTCTGGGTTAGTTTGAACTTCTCGTATTTGAGAAGAGACTGAAACATCAAAACACCCAGAAAAACATAGGGAACATCAGCCGTATTGTCAACATGGCTCAAAGACCATCTTTCAATGAATCAAGAAATCACTCGAATCAACAGTTCCATGGTAACAATCGAAACTATTTTCATGGGCAGCCTGGTGGCTCAAAACATTATGATTGGATAATTTGAATTGTTCAAATTAGGTAAAGAGAGAGAAACCGACGAATATATTTGATATAGTAGTCGGTTACAAGCTTATGATTTAAATATTAAAAATATGAATATGTATTCATATCCAAAAGCTCAGAATTGATGGAAATGGTAAAAGATGTAAAAAGTCAAAATGTTACTTTGGGTTTTCAAAAGTCAAATTTTGATGATTTGAATTTCAAAGAAATGAATGCGGATTTATGCTCGAAAGATCGAAATTAGTCCAAACGAACAAAATTGTAAAAAGTCAAAATGTTGATTTTAAACTTAAAAAGTCAAACTTTGAATTTGATTTAAATGTTAAATTACCATGTTGCTCTTAGACTGCTTTAAATAATAACACTTGTTGAGATTTGACAAGTTTATCACTTGCATGTGATATGCAAGTGGCTTATTGCATGTAAGACACTTACTCGACTAAGAATACCAAGTGTTGAGGTAGGAAAGCTCTTGCATGTAGTTTGCTTGTAAAGAGGTTTTATGCAAAGGTGAAATGACTCTTGGGTTTGAAATTGAAAATTAATCTTGTAGTTGAGAATTACAAAATAAAATTGAGAACTCTTTTATTTTTTACTCTCAACAAAAGATCTAAAGGTTAGGTTTTTCCAAAAGATATCATCTCTCTCTATTTCCTCTACCATTTTGAGTCCCACAACTTGGTTCAAAGTCCGAAGAATAGCGGGTAAACTCTAGTGGTAGTCCCGACTTCAAATTCGTGAAGAGAATACAAGAGAAGAAAAGCTTCAAAGGTAAGTTTTTATATTAACTCCATCTTTGTTTCTATTAGGGTTATTATGCATGTTGATTACTAAATTTTGTTTAGTTGCAATTAGAGTAAAGTTTATTCCTTTTTTCGTTGCGCATGTCTACCGTTTCCAATCGTCAAAGCAATATTTCGTAAATATTTTACAAGAATCCATTATATAACAAATTACAATGAAATACATGACACATATCCTTAACAAAAAAAAAATAACATATCTATTTTGATATGTTTTTATGCTCCATGGATTCTTGGAAAACTTGCAAAATCATCGAAAATGAATGCTAAGTACAAGCCAACATTTAAGAAATCTTGCAATGTAACTTTTTACCTATACAAAATGTTGTAACATTATCCAAATGAACAAGCACAGTTGTTGCAATTTGCCTTGCGAAGTGATGCGTTGAGAGACCTTAACGCCTAGATTGGATGCCTAGAAAGAACATGTAGTATTTTATATCTCGCCCTATGTCTCGCGTAACGCGTAGTGCTTTCTCGCCTTTTATCTTGCCTAAACGAAATACCTTATTTGGTTAGTTCATGTACTGGTCAAATCGTGTACTAGTTAAAATGCCTAATGATCAACTACTGGTCAAAACACCTACTGCAAAACAGAAACAGGTTAGAAAATGGCTAAGTCGCAGATCTCACTTTCTTTAAAACGTTTCGCAGCTCCGCTCTTTTGTGCAAACAGATTTGTGTTGCCCCGTCCTCCCAATATAAAACAACCTTGTTCTTCAATTAGTTTTGCACTGAAACTAATCATCAGAATCTCAACACTCAAATGCTCGGAATACTTAAATTAAGAGAATTTTTGGGAGAGAACGAAATTGTTGTATATCTTTCTGTGTCTTTTTTAAGAGAAGAACGAGACTCAGATATATAGTGAGCAGGGAGATAATTACCATTAATTTGCAAAGGGTTCAGTTTTGGAAAGTTTAATTTACCCAAAACGTTTACAATATAAGAAAATCATTAGCAAAAATATATTATTATTCTTCTCCTATCCTCGTCACGTCCGACCGACCGACAGCGACGACGGCGCGTGGGTGGAGATATCGGCAAACCTACTTTTGCTTATCTCTTCACCCATTTTAAAACTTTGATGCTCTTAAGGCCCAAACCCATGAATGAATATATGAGTTTATAAAGGAAATTTTCACATTGCTATCTAAGAGTGTGGGAATGCATGTTTAGAGTAAAATAATAATATATATTTGCTTACTCAAATTTTTCATTTAACAAGCACACACGATCAACATAATAAGCACACAAAAAAAACCTTATAAATACACATCAAAATGAAAATTAACATTTTAATAGCAATACTATAGGACAATAACGTAGCAAATTTATCAAACCAACAAAGTTTGAATTTGAAAACAACATAGAAAGTTTAAGAAATATGTCTAAGTATTACCCTAAACAAAGCCTCTTTGTGTCCCAAACACATTCAACTTATCGAGGTGAGGTGCATGATATTGAATACAAAGTTAATAATAAATGTTAAGCAAATGTCAGACTCCACCCACTCCAACAAATTTTTTATCCTTTTTTCTTCTTTCAACTTTAAATTTGCACAAAACTTCACTCACTCTCAATCTTCCCTATAATTACTAAGCATGTTTGAACGTGTTACTACTAGCAAATTATAAAATTAGATAAAGTAACTAACAATAAATCTTACAAGTTCTAAAGATATATATAACCAATAAAATTAATAATTCATTATTCTTTAGAGATAAAAAATTGTAATTCAGAATTGGAGAATGAAAACAATAAACTTATTTAGCTTTTTCCACACGAGAGACTATAAGACAATAACATAGCAAACTTATCAACTCAAGAATGTAAAGCTTATCAAGACTATGAAAAAAGATTAATATTATTCAAATTCATTCAAATCGCATAATACAATACAATATGCTCATTTCAACAACTTGATGCATTTCAGAAAACACAAAAACAGTATATTTTCTAAAAAAATAGATTGTCGTAACACAATACGACCTTTATACATGTGAAACACTAGAGGATTAAAACTACCAGCATGTGTTTAGAGTAGAAGGGTCATATACTGTCAACTTTGACCATACACTACAGGGTTATCCAGCAGATGGTGCAGTTGGTCAACACAGTATGGTAAACATGTTATATAGTTCTAAAAATACGTATCTAATATTTCAACAACTCAAATGATTCAAAGGTAGTTCCTGTGTGTTGGGGTTTGCATAACGACCCATTTCACAGTTAAAGAATTATCAACTTCTTATTTATATCCCAACCTGATTTAGGACTGAGGAGTGCGAGTGTATGGAGGGAGAAAGCCGTCATTTGTACGAAATTTATGTTGTCAACTGTGGTTTTTATATAAACACAATTCCAAACTCCAAGATTATTTATTAACATCTCTCAATAATTAATAATATTATGGGCAAATTCCAAAAAGTATTTATTGTAATTATACCATTTAACTTTAACAGTAACAATTTGACCATCAATTCGACCATAAACTTCTAAATTTGTTAACATTGGACCCTCAAATTTACAATAATTAGAAAAATTAGACTCAATAATGATGAAAACTAAACCCTCAAACATATATAATAAGTATAATTTACACAATTATACAAGTTTGAAGATCCAAGTTTAAAATTTGAAAAAGTTCGAAGGCATAATTTTTAATTTTGAATGTAACTATCATCATACCTTAAGGGTGGTTTTTGAAATTTATCCTAATATTAATTATTCTCACTTACCTTAATCTATAAAGAAGAATGTTATTTCCAAATATAATAAAATGAACCAAAATATTTATAAGATATAACAAAATTTTATAACATTGATCTACTTCTATCCATATCCATTTCAATCAATTGATCAACATATTAAAATTATTCTTCTCTTAAAATCCTACCAAAGCAACTAGAAAAACCCATCACTATCAATGTAAGAATAGTCATCAATGTAATTCTTACATTTCTTTGTTACATTAGTCAATATATGTAGAGATTCATTTACAAGCAAAAGTAATGTATCATCAATTTTTTAATAAGAAATTAATGGAGGACTCAAATGGAATCACTTGTGAAAGTTTTAATTGATAAAATTATTAATAAAAATTTATTTTATATATTTGAAAATGGTTCATTAATAATTATTTTTTTCTACGAAAGAATTAATTTATTTTAGATACATTATACTTAACACTAAAATTTCAGGAATTCGAAATCCTGTAGAAAAGGAATTGAAATATGGATTCTTATGGTGAGTTCAATTTGGTTCAATTTAAATATTTAATAAAATTAAATAAATAAAATTTCCACCATATACTTAAAGATGGTTGCAAAAGCGAGTTAAAGCCTAAGCTTTTAAACCATTCACTCAACGGAGTGCCTGATGTAATAGAGTAAAAAATATGGGCCTTGGGAGGATGCCTTCATTTTGGTGTAGATGAGGATCGGTGTTCCACAAATTCCCATGAAGATTCTGAATCATTTGGCAAACCCATTCCACCATCTAAAATTTGTTTGATCCATTTAATCCTGTTTATCAGCTCTTCCAAGTCCAAAATAGCATCTTCTAAGGAACCATGGCTCGTCGAATTCAAACTCACATCCGGAACCCTTGTCTTTCTCTCTACAAACTGACCATCATTACATCCAACTGCATCACTTCTTGTTCCTCCAACTTCAGTTGCTGCATCCACCTTTTGATCGGCTGGAAAACTCGAGTCATTCTCCAACGTATAATTTATTTCTCGTGTGTGTTCGTGTTTCTCATTTGATGCCTTGTCGCTGAGCAATCGCTGCAACTTTCTTGACGCCTGCATCGAACTAGTCTGTAATACTATTGACGGATTCGATTTTCCAGCTGGAGGCTCACTTTCATTTCCTACACTCACGTTCTGGGCTCCCAGATCTGTAAATCACCACCAAGAAAGCATACTGATACAATCCAACACATAATGTATATGTATATCAAAATAGCTTATCATTCTCGTAACTTTAAATTTTAATTCGCCAGTAGCTTAAAATTATAATAATTCATACATTCTTAGAAGTGATTAGAATTGTTAATGCGGCTCTTACCTACACTTCCATTGTTGATCACCCGAGCACATTGAGTACTTCCATTCATCTAAAACCACAAAGGAATTACAAGTACCTTAGTACTAAAAGAACGACACCGAAAAGAGATCTAACATATCTGAATGATGTCAGAGGGAAATGTAAGATCTTACAATTGATATGAACCTCGATTGTCATTGGATTTTTGTTCATATTTTTACTAATAGTTTTTATATGTAATTTTATTGCTTTCTACGTGTCAAATAGGAAGTATTTGTCTTTTGGTCATTGATGAAGTGATATTTAGGGTTTCGTAGAGAGGCTTCAAAAGTCGTGTAAGGAAAATTTTCAGTGATTCAAAATTGAAATATTTTGGCACATTTGTTAACAATTCTATTTGTTCTTCAAGCTTTTCTCTTATTTTTCTTATCATGGATCATTTTTCTAAGAAACATTTGAATTCCTAATCAAATTCAAAAAATAAAAATTACTTTCTAAAAACTACTTGGTTTAGTTTTCAAGAACATTGATCCAATATGTATCTAACCTATTATTTAAGGTTAAAATTGAATTAAATTGGAGAGTTTAGTCTTTGTGAATTAGAGGCTCACATACCAAAGGTTCCTAATTTCAATTCAGTAAGATTTTAAGGTCTTAGAGCATTTTTAATATCGTATAAAAAATGCAACATAATTGACATACAGGCCAAAACTAGTATATTTATTCTAAACTGGAGGGTCCATGTTCCAACTAACCCACCAGAGATTTAACATGCCTCAACCCCAGATTCCAGAGACAAAACAAGCTCTCTGTTATAAAGTTTTCAACCCAATGGTTCTAAAGTAAGCCCTTGAGATTAAAAGGAAATAATAATAATAAACAAATTAATTTAAAAAATCCCAATTCCTACCCACAACAGCCTCAAGTTACCAACAGGATCAATATTTAAATAGAACAGTTGAAAGAATGGTACCTTCATATTAGGGACCATCCAACCAGATTCAGGAGACCACTCTAAGGATGGCCGCAAATCCTTGGAGGAGGCACGATAAGCCAATCCTTCACCAAATGGTGGAGGGAGCAGCTCAACCTATAGAACAGAATAACACAAAAGGGAAAATATTCAGTCAACCTTGAAAAGTACCACATGAGGTTAAACACTAATGAAAATTCATACCAGATAGTAAGAAAGTGAAAACAAATCAAATTAGTCGGTCTTAATAACAGACTGTAAATATAATTCTATACCAACTAGCAAGCATAGAAAAGATAGGTAACATATGTATCGTCAACAACTGAGCAACAAATTTTTTGGGAAAAAAGACATCTTTAGTCACAACTAAGTTGAGTGTTCGGTTAGAAATTGCACCATATCAACCATGATTAAGTTAATAAGAAATAAGTTAGCAATGAACAGAGAGTCTAAGTCGAAGCGAGTAGGTAAATAAAATTACCTTGACCTCCTCATCCCCCAAAACGGCAATTATTTTGCCAGACCAATAACAGTTATCCTTCCACCAATCAACTAAATCCCCAACCTTCCAGAGATCATTCACAACAACAGTCACCTCTAGCTGAGAATTGGTACTAACATCAGATAATTGTTTTTCACGATAAACTTGTGGAAACTGAGGACGCACCATCAACTGCCCTTTTGGCCCAGTTGATGGGATACCGAAGGCTGCAGGTGGTTTTTGAAATGGCTTTGTCCATTTTACTTCTGAAATAAGATACAAGTCTAACAGTGAATATTTTAATGTCCTAAAAACTGGAATTCAATAAATTACATGACTAATATTCAAATAAATTACATGACTACAGGCTAAATATTTATTAAAATACAAATTGCTGCCACATGCATTGATTAATAAAAGCCTTCACACTCAACCAAAAGAAAGTGGGTTCAAAACAAATTTTGACCTACTGCTGGTAAATGTTCCACAAGTCTTCAACTACCAAGTACTGAATAGAAACCCACCAGGGTGTAATCGTACGACTAAAATACATATGGAATGCCCAAAGCAGTTCCCAATCAACTCAATTTGTTAGTCTAACAAAGGGCAGTCTTGTCTTAAAACAGATCTAAAATACTTTATAATGAATCTCAATACACCAAGAACATATCCCGTGCTTACAATTTTCAAAACTACGCAGTCCCATCAGCAATTTGTGATCTCACCATTTGGAGATTAAAACACACCTATACAACAAATGAAAGTTCTAGTAATGCATTTATAATCAATCACTACAGAATTGTTAATTCTGGCAAGCATAGTCAAAATCAAGGGATTTTTCATTGCAATATCATTCACTTGATCTTAGAGTAAAATCAATGAAAAATAATAGTCATGCTCCATGATGAAAATCTAGACGATCTTGAGTAAGAAAGGGAAACCTAGGACAAGAGAGAGAGAGAGGATAGACAAAAAGAGGAAGACCTAGGACAAATAATGAAGATAAGTTATACCTTCATCAGGAAAGTCAACAAATTCCAATTCATATGATAGATTCCCCATTCTCCAGCCAATGTCCTTTATCTGGTTGAAAATGTGCAAACAATTAATAAAGATGGTGCATTCAGTACCCTATACCAGAAATATATCTTGGCTAGCAATTAAAACTGGATTTATTTCTTGTTTTTGGTCATTCAGTACAAGATATTGCAACTGGTACATACTCTATCTTGAGTCACAACCCAATTCTGCTTGTCGTATGACCCCTTAGGCAACAAAAATAGTTTACATGCGAGATTATATTATTCATCAATGAAGAAATGCCAGTCTTTCATTTATATCTTGTGGCCACAAGCTAAAAATTTAGAAAAAGGTATTGATTGAAATCTATCTATTACTACAATATACAGGTTGTGATGCATTCTGTAAGAGGGAAAATTTTTTAGATGGATTAAGGAGGGTATTGGATAGTTAATGGCCAAAAATATTGGGGGTTGCAGGGGAGTTTGATATGGCTATACCGAGAGCTAATACTTGGGGAAGGGTAGAAAAGAAGGATGTAAATTTTGAAGGCTCATTCGCTAATTATTTGGTTTTTAGTTTTTGAAAGTTAAGCTTACAAATAACTTCCATTTGTGAGGTTCTTTGTTCAGCCAAGAATATACTTTCTAAAAATGTTTTCAAAATCCTACCCAAGTTTAATAAAATAATAATAATAATAATAAACTACATTTAAAAATTTGTTAAGTTGTTTTTATTTTTTGAATTTAACTAAGAATTTAAAATATTTCTTGTGAAATTCATATTAAAAAAATGTAAGGAATTAGGCATAATATTTTTTAAAAAAATAGAATACTTAATTGTTATCAAACAGACCCAAAATGAATTTACATGGTGCTAATGCCTAAGGAGAGACTAAGCCCTCAAAATTCCTGGCTTTGTATCCCCTTTCTTTGCATAATTGACCACCAGAATGTGTATAGTTTTCTTATTTCTTGCTTTAGGGCCTATCAGAAATTTTCTATTAACCTTTCTATGCTTGTTTGATATTCAAAACAAGGAACCATGCTCAAAGATGCTATAGTACTGAACTTTTTGTTTTCTTTTGTTGATAAGAAACGTGAAACCACTTCATCAGTTTGAACATAAACAAAAGGATCGTCAGGCTCTGTCATTATTTCCCTTCCAAATTAACTATAAAATAGCTTTAGCCATGTTTGACCATAACACCTTTGCTGTATCTCTAAGCCCCCAACTATGAGGAACTCTCAGCCAATCGTCTAAGCATCAAGGTCTACACCACTTAAGGCCGTACAAATTTCCAAGATTCCCAAACTCTACTATTGAAGTTACAGAGCAGGGGAAGAGATAAAAACTCCCCAGTGATTTGCATAACACACACGTTTGAAGAATTAAACTAGTCTAAAGTATGTGATCCAAGACACCTCAAACCAATGACCTAGAGGTTCGTCAATCAGCATTTTCAATGAAAATTCCGAAGCCTCTAGGAATAAGATTCATTTTTTATTATGGTAAAGCACAAAATTTTCAGTCGTTTAATTACAAAGCAATAAGAATAATACCGGAGCTGATGGAATTACAAAGTAGGTTTCATCTTTTTTATCTATCTATCTCATCCTCATCAGTTACTAGACAGTGGACACTATACTTCATTGATTGGCAAAAAATTAGAAAGAGAAACGATGAAGTCCTATAAACCAATTAACTACTGAAAGCAGAACCATCTTTATATACATAGGTTAGAGGCTAGAGGTATGTTCACACTTGTTCTCAAACATTAATCCTTTAGGAAAGAAATCCAACCTAAGCTTACAGAGTGTGCAGAAACAAAATCCGAAAACTTGTCAACATGTATAACTGAATACAACTTTACCCATACAACAACTCAATTTTCAGTGCTTGTTTTACTCTATAAACACACCATGTACATGTTGTTAAGTTGCATAGATATTATTTAACATTCTAGAGCTTCAAGACCCAAGGTATTTGTTCCTACAATAGAGTGTTGAAAACTTCCAGAAAACAATCAAATATTTATCCATGCAAATCACTATGGACTGATACGAAGTTTACAAAGCAGATTGAGATTTTGAAGGCTAAAAGTATTTGAACATATGGATGAAAAGAGTTCTTGAGGGTGAATCAGATAAATGCTCATCGATTGTCAACAGAAAAAGCTTCAATAATTAGCCTTTTCAAGTGAAAATATGATTCTACCTTACATCGGAACCAAGCACCCCGATAACCAATGAGAAAGCAACGGTATTCTATCAGATGCCCAACTTCAAAAGGTAACTTTCTTTCCATATCATTTGACAAAATAGCATGCACCTGTAGGAAAAAATTTGCAACTTGAAAAACTAGATAATGCATAACTCAAGCCAAAACAAAAAAACAAAAACTAGATAATACATAACTCAAAACAAAACAAAACAGACAAACAATTGAAAGCATAACTTTCATCTAGCTCATCACTTGCATTCATGATACCAAGGAAGTAGGGAGCCATAGCCATGTAAAGCAAGCAACCTAGCTATAGACATGCTTTCAAAATCCGATATAAAATATTGCACTGGATTACAAGTATTAAACAGCCATAACCTAGCTTTTTTTGTTTTTAAATTTTAAATAACTATCTCTGTTTGTATTTGTTCAAACGTTTTATGGCTAGTTCTATGAGACAATCAAATAATCCTACAAGATTCCCATGAAATTAAACTGATTAATTAATATTTTAAATAGGTGGTCACCAACGTTAGAACCCTTAGCTTCGCGCATTTTCTTTTCTTCCTATTAGATATGAGAAAAAGCATATTGACACTGTCAAAATGGGGTGAGTACGTAACGAACTATTCCACCTGAAACCCAAATCAGATTACAAAAGAAGAACTCTCAAGTTGGTTGCAGATAAGGAAAGGGAACAATTACAGAAATAGTTGGTTACGGTTCAAGACAACCAATTAAGAAAATCAATTCACATCCATCACCAAATCTATGTTTTCTTTTATCTGCTTTACCTCCTCAACTAACACAATGATCGAAACACAGTTAATTCGCAAATATGTTTCTAATGACTATTACACTCTACCACAAATTATTCAAAACCTACCGCAAATGAAGACTGTAATAAGCCTTAAGCTTCCAATTTCCCTAATAATCACGTTGAAGAATCATTGGTACAAACTGAAAGTCGATCATCCATTTGCAAAGGCTAGGACTACTCGAATTAACCAAAACAAGTTTCCTACTCTTCCTATCTCCATAATTGCTTTACTCTAAGTAGTAACGAAAGCAAATGTAAAGTGCAATACAAGGCATCTGGTTAAGATGAAGAAATGAGAAGCTTGCATTCAGAAGGTTACCTGAGTTCATTCATGCAAATCAAACTCCTCCTTCTTCACCTGTACTGAGGAACTTGGAAGTTTAAAACAAGTGCTCATCCAACCGCGCTAATGGATTTTCCATATTTGTTTCATTTTACATTCTCATCTCTTATAGTTGATTTCGATAGCCATGAAAATCTTTTTATCTTTCATTTTAGGTCAAATTACTTATCTAATTTCAGACATCCAAAGTAATCATGTCACTTACACTAATTACGGTAACGCTTTTAGGGCTAATAGCAACATTTTAACATAATTACAAACATAGCAAATTTTAAGTAAGAGTTTTTTATCGATAAAGTGAAGTTAGGTGAGTGGTAATTAGCAAGACCTTCTCCTTTCAAACTTGGAGTTTGATCTCCTACCCTATAATGTATGCTAAAATAATTGATTTTATTGATACTTCTATTGATAAACTCTATTGTTGCTAAACTACTATTAAAAATGTGATCTAGGGGTGATAGAATATGAGACATTGATGTAAATTTTGCCGGATTTGACCTTTTTTTATTGTATGTGCAATATTTTAGACATTATTGTTAGGATTGTAATTGTCCACTTTTAAAGAGATTTAAACTTTTGATTTTTTTTAAAGTATTATAATGACTTGAGTTATGCTTTTGAAAAGAGTGAATAGTTGTCCCTATACATTTTGAGTTGGAGTCTAAAGTTGAATAGAGAAAAAAATTAGGGTTATATTGCAAATTAAACTATTAACAAAGATCAAGAGAAAATACCTAAATTTACTACTAAATTTTATAAATATCCTAAATTAAAATTTATTCTATTGATTAGGATTTCGTATTTTTAGAACAATTACAACGTTATTATAATTATTAATTATATATCATTTTCAAAATTAAATTCAAATTATTTCCTTATTTACATTATATTCAATTTATTATGTAAATGATAACTTCCTTATTTATGCTATTAATTGATGTATAACTTTATTATAGAAATAGTTTATTAATTAAATATCAAATAAAATCTTTTCTAATATGAAATAATTTAATAATTAAATAATTAAAGTCAATACTTATCAGTTTCATTGATTCAGATATGACATAAATCCACTTTTCGTTACTTGATGACATTTGTAATTAAATGTAGTGTCTTGCCAAACAAGATTGTAGAAGTGTGTTGGAGTTTCTACAATTGAAATATGGTATATTGCAACAACAAAGATCTGCAAAAAGATGTTGTGAATGAAACGCTTTTAAAGAGGAGTTGGGCTTCAACCAACAATGATATGTGTTATATATATATATATATATATATATTGCGACATCCATAGTGTTATTCATCTAGATAAGAATGTTACATTATTCATTCTAGAACGAGACATATAAAATGTGAGGTGTCACAGAATGAGTCAATGAGAGACATTGTGGAATGACAAGTGTTTAGGTTTGAGAAGATACAGACTAATTATTACGAATCCAATATGTTAATGTAAAATTTTCCGAGAGAAATTGAAGTTTCGATGTTTCATTAGGGGAACGAAAAATGTGGATTTGTTGGTATCTCCAGACGTGCATGCCCTTGGCTGCTTTCTAGTCTGGTGTGGCGTGGCAAGATGAGGTGAGAAATAAAATAATAATATTATATTTTAAATATTTATTTTTATCTTAAAATATTTTTTTATTTCCTGTTAACACAACTTTATTTTGAATTTAAAAAAAATACGTTTTTTCTTAATTAAAAGGGAAATTTTCAAAAATAGCAAATTTTACAAAATATTTACAACTTATAGCAAATTCTATCACTAATAGTCATTGATATGCTATAGTGATAGAAGACTATCATTGACAGAATCCAAAATTTAAATATTTTAATTTATTCTGCTATTTTTAAAAATGTCCTTAATTAAAAATGTTTCCTTATTTAATTTTTTTATTCCATTAAATGAGGCATTGAGATTCTTGTGACCGTTGAGGCTTCACACATTGAGATGACCGTTGAGGCGTTACGAATCTCACTCCTATATAAGAGTTTCCCCATTGCTCAAGTATAAAAAAACATATCTCATCAAGTTCTCTCCATCCTTTTTCTCTCCGTTTGTTCCCGAGCTAAATAAAAAGAATGTTGGTATTTCAATTGATTCTAGTGTAGCTTTGATCGAGTTAATTAGATTGTTTTATCCTAAGGGTGACGTGGTGTTAGAACATAAAACTTCTGAAATACTCCTCTTGTTTTATTTTTTGTATTTGTAAAAATATATGAACACATTTATTTTGGTCTTCCTTTTTCCTTAGATATTAGATCGGTAATGATTCCCTTTTCCCTTTTGTATTTTTATTTCCTTTCTTGTCAAAGTCTGTAATGCCTATGTATTTTGTATCTACCATTTGTTAATACACAGTGAAGAATATTGTTTTGTGTCCTCTGTCTTCATCTCCTTTTCTCTTCAGCTTTCCTTTATATTTTTCTCTTGGTATCAAAGCATCAAAAGCCAATGCCATGTTTGATTTAGCTGAAAACAACACCACCACTAAAACCCAAAACACTTTGGTGACTATTGCTCCGATGTATACTGCCATCAACACTTCGTTTGGACATCTTTTGGACACATTTCTCTTTGTTAAACTTGATGACAAAAAAATTGGACTATGGAGAGACATGGTTTTTGCTGTTCTTCGAGGCCAAAAGGCCGATGGGTATGTTATTGGCACAAAAACTCAACCACCTTAGTCCTTAAAGTCTAATGGTGAAGTTGGTTCTTCTACTTCAATTATTAATCCAGCCTTTGAAGAATGGACAGCAACAGATCAAGCTCTTCTTGGATGGTTACTTGGTTCGATGACTCTGTCTGTGACATCAAAGGTCGTTAATCTAATAACGTCAAGAGAGGTATGGTTGGCCCTAGAGGAACTCTATGGTGCAACTAACAGAGCCAGTATAAATAAGTTGAGATCAATCCTTCAAAATACTAGAAAGTGAACAATGAGAATGGCAGAATATCTATCCATGATGAAACAAACATCAGAAAATATGCAACTAGCAGGATGATCTAATTTCCTATGTCTTAACGGGGCTTGACGTCGAATATATTCCAATTGTGTGTGATATCAAAGGTAAGAACTCTCCAACCTAGCATGATGTTTATTCAACCTTGGTAACATTTGAAACCAAACTAGTTTGTTTAAATGTTGTTAATACTAATGGAGATGCTAGGTGCCAATTATGTCTACAACAGGCAAACCAGAAATGTTAAGAATGAGCAACAACATTGTTTTCCAAGATATAGATCTCAAAATCAAAACAACAACCCTACCTTTCACAACAATCAATCTCAAGGAAGAGGTAATAGTGTTAATGGTGACACATTTCAAAATCGACGAGGCAGAGGTAGGTTCAATAATAGTCATATAGGTAATAATTCTAAACCCACTTGTCAACTATGTGGGAAATTTGGTCATGGAGCTATTATTTGTTACCATCGTTTTGAAGAGGAATTTAACAATCCAAGAGAAAACAATAGTCAGGTGAACAATAATACAACAACTTTTATTACTACTCCTGAAATTGTGACAGATCCAAATTGGTTGGTATATAGTGGAGCCACAAACCATATCACCAATTATTATGGTAATCTTCAATTCAAAACTAAATATTATGGTACTGATTCTTTAACTGTTAGTGATGGAAAAAATTGGTCATAGCACATGTTGGTAATATTAATGTTCTTTAGATCAAATGCCCCTTAAATTGAAAAATGTTCTGTATGCGCCACATATTCAGCGAAATTTGTTGAGTGTTGCTAAGTTAACTATTGACAATGATATTTTTGTTGAATTTCATTCTAATTGTTGCTTTGTGAAGGACAAGGAAACCAGGAAGGTGGTGCTGCAAGGAACACTTAAAAATGGACTCTACCAACTATCCCTCCCTCATCAATCTCCTTTTAAAGACAAAGTTCAAATTTCCTTTAATTCTCCATCTCCTCTCTAGAAGTCGTTCGAGTCAACTAATAGTCTTAGTAAAAAAAGTTTTGTCACGTCTTCCAATCTATCTTCTCAAAGTCCTCATAAATCTACTAATGTGGTGTCTAAAGAAATACGGTATCGAAGATTAGGCCATACTTCTGATCGTATTTTAAATTAAGTAGTCAAAAGTTGTAATATTTCTTTTTCCCTCAATGAAAAACCTTCTTTTTGCAATGCTTGCTAGTATTAAAAATCCCATAGCTTACCATCTCCTATCTCAAATTCTTTTACTTCTCATTCATTGTGATCTTTGAGGACCGTCTCCTGTTCCTTCTACTGCTGGTTTTCGATTCTATATTAGTTTTGTTGACAACTATACTTGTTTCACCCACATTTATACTATCAAACACAAAAATGAAGCCTTTTCTGCATTTATTCAATACAAAAACCTTTTTGAAAAGAAAATTAAAACCTTACAAAGTGATTAGGGATGTGAATTTCGATCTTTTTCTTCTTTTTTAAAGGACAAAGGAATCGAGTTTCGACATCCATGTCCTCACACAAGTCAACAAAATGGAATAGTTGAACGAAAGCATATACGTATTGTTGAAATGGGGTTCATCCTTCTTGCTCAAGCATCTATGTCCTTACGTTTTTTGTGGGATGCTTTTGTCTCTGCTGTCTATATCATCAATCGCTATCCACACTAGCCCTTGGTCATTTATCTCCTTGGGAGAAGATTTTTCAAAGGAAGCTCAATTACCTTTTTCTAAAAAGATTCAGTTGTGCTTGCTTTCCATGTCTTCGTCCTTATCAAACCCACAAATTTCAATTCCATAGTACATTATGTGTTATCTTGAGCTATAACGAAACTCACAACAGTTATATATATTTAAGCTCTAGTGGTCATACCTACATCTCTCGTAATGTTATTTTTAATGAAATTGAGTTTCCTTTCAAAAATGGGTTTCTTACCACCTCAATACCCAAACAACAAAATTTTAAACCATCATTCCTTTTCCATCTGCACCTACTCTCTCTGACTTGTCACCTCCTACCTCTTCACCTACTGATGTTCAACCCATTCCTTCACCCTTAGGTTCACAGCCACCTTCATCTTGTCCTTTACTCAATGGTTCTTCTTTTCCTCAATGTTCAACCAACATGGCAGCACCTTCCAATTTTTCTTGTTCAAATCAAGTTGCAATTTCAAATGAAGTCAATGGAACATCATCTGTCACCATCCAGACACCAAGCTCAGATACTTTATGTGCATATTCCTCTCAGAAAGTGGTAAATCTAGAACCTTATATAGCTCCATGTGAAATTGTTGATGTTTCTAGATTGTTTCCTCCTGGCAGTTTGCACTTTGATGAACTTCCTCAAACATCCCAACCTCACACGATCCAAAAGTGGTGTTTTTAAGCCTAACCCCTATGCCTATCATATTTCTGCTAAGGGTGCATCTCTACTTAATGTTAAACCACGTTCTGCCCTCTCAAGCTCTTCAATCTCACCATTGTCGAGCTGCTATGAATGAAGAAATGAGTGCCTTATCCAAAAATGACACTTGGATTCTTGTTCCTCCTTCTGCCAAATACAATCTGATTGGAAATAAATGGATGTTCAAGGCGAAACGCCATCATGACAGAACTGTCCATAAATACAAGGCGTGACTAGTTGCCAAAGGTTTTCATCAACAACTATTCATCTCAGTGTGGCTCTTGTCGCCTCAAAACAATGGGATATTCGTCAACTTGATCAATAATACCTTTTTTAATTGGCATCTTGAAAAAACTGTGTTTATGAAACAACCAAGAGGTTTCGTGGATCCAGATTGACCAAATTATGTTTGCAAATTAAATCGTGATTTGTACGGTCTTAAACAAGCTCCTCGTGCCTGGTTTGACAAGCTTCGAGCAACATTTTTTTAGTGGAGTTTTCAAAATTCAAGAGCAGGTAACTCGTTGTTTTTTCTCACTACCTTTGTTGATATTATTTTAGTCCTCATCTATGTTGATGATATTCTTGTGATAGGTTCCAATAACACTCTGATTAATAAATTTGTAGTTAAGCTCAATCATACATTTGCCCTCAAGGACATGGGAAACTTGCACTACTACCTTGGTATTGAAGTTCACCGAACAGAGCAAGGCATCCATCTCACCCAAACCAAGTACATCCTTGATTTTCTTGAATGTGTTGACCTTTGTAAAAACCCAACTTTACTAGAAGGTTGAGGTCATTACTATTTAAATAAGTATAGTTTTTTTTTTAAAGGAAAATTAATTTATAAGTTGAGAAAAATTTAAATAATAAGAAAATAAATAAGTAATTAAAATGGTAAACAAAATACTAGTTTGGGCCCATAAAATAAAAGAAATACATTAAAATAATTTTACCAAAGTTGTGAAATCCAAAAAAAATATAATTACTGAAACATAAATGCGGAAAAGCTGAACTATTCCCTATGGCGAACCACGGTCACTTCTTATCATTCGCCAGCTTGCCTTTGCCTTTACCCTTACCTGAAAATTAAACATTTAAAAGAATGAGTATAAAATTATACTCAGTAAGAGACCCATACTTAGTTTTCCTATGTATTGTTAGTCTCTTTGTTAGAGTCCTGAAATAAAGTACCACGCTCTATGGTGCTCCCGAACGCACACTATCCAGTAGTCTCACCGGGACTGAACTGGGCTCTCGGTGAACCCGAAGGAATCACCCTAAAGGAGAGTCGGGCTGTAAGTGATCCCGTCGAATCACGTCTCAATAACTACTCAAACATATATAGGGGAGGACCTTGATGGACCCCTTGTGGTACGACTCTAACCAGCAGACCAACAGAAC